>CM076572.1:89698823-89851904 GCA_034641835.2 Pinus albicaulis | reverse complement strand
TCATTTACTTATGAAACCACTTCCACAGTAAATATTTATTAAAATAAACATTTCATTTTTGTTCACATATTCTTATTTAAAAGAAAAATAACACAACAATACAACTAATCCTTAGTTATTTGTTTCCACTTAAAATGGTGGTTACAAGAAATCAATCCTCCCATCCCTATCAAAATGATGAGAAGAACGTCTGCTTTCAGCCCCTAGGCTTCCCTAGTGATAGGAAAGTATACACCCGAAACAAGGATGGAAACAGACTAGTTCTATTTGTTCCCACAAAAGCTTAAATTGGGTGGTAGACATCGATCCAGTTTTGAAGTCTATAGTCACATAGTACCAAAAAATGAGGAAAAAGCCGTCTCCCAGATCTCCTCTTAAATTTAACTAGTTTTTTTTAAATATTATTAATTAAATATAGTTATTGTTTTGACTTTAGTCTAACCTAAAGACAAAATGGTTTTTTCATTTATTCTCACAATATAATCTCAAACAAGATTGTGATTTTTTGTTGTTTAAAATACATTTTTGAATGTATAAATGGATTTTTTTTTTTTCATAAGGAAGAAAACATCATTTTCTATAAATAAAAAAAGAAGTACATGAACTAAATACATTGACGACATTGAAGAATATCTTAGGGACAACAAACCCTAGACCACTAAACTATGAAAACAAAAACCACGACACATAGGCCCGCTGAGAAATCCCAAGGAGTGCAGAACAACAAGGGCCAAAAAACCCCAACAAGAACAACCATAGTAGTGGCTAATATCAAAAGATAGTGACGGTAAAGGTTGCTTACAACCAGGCTAAAACCCCTTGAAACAAAAGAAGACTGAAACGGTCCACCAAAAACCATATAAATCTCGAGCAATTATGAGTACCCATACATCAAGCCTAAAGAGCGGCCTACAAACATTTCGAGACAAGGCTACAAACCTTGATTACATTAGAAGACAATCTGTAGCAAAACCAGGTGAGTGGGGAATCCACCAGGGAGGAAGCATGAGTGGTTGTGATGTAGAAGAAAGTCAACATCATACCATTCCTCAGGCACCCCGATTGAAAATTAGGCAGCATCCCGACAAAAGCGTCAAGCCATGAACAAAACCAACGTCTAGAGACCGCATCAACAAACACATAACCTCCAACGATAGTGACAAAAAGTAGCAGGAAAGGCAAGCAAAAGTGGCAGCACCAAGCCCAACTCCAAGAGACATGAAAAACCTCCTCCAAATGGTGGCGGCAGACACTAGGCAAAACAAGAAGGATGTCGAGACAAAGGAAAAGAAGGCTCAAACTAGGGGGCAAAGCAACTAGGGTTCCAATTGCCCAACCCCCGCTCCTCATTCATCATTTTTGTAACCCTAGCTCAAACTGGCAATAGTAAAGCAACATTTTCCCCATTATTCTACTTCCTATCAACTCTCACTTGAATGGCACTGTATTAATGGATTCAACAACCTAAAAAACCCCTAAACACTCAAATTCGACACATTAAACAACTTAAACTCAAGCTTCCAAATTTTGATTAAATTTAACCAAAAATATATCCTAAAAAATACCATTTCATGTATAAATCAAACTATACCATTGTTTAAGATATATAATATTAATAAATAATAGTATTGAACATAATATTATAATAAAATTGATGTATAAATTAAGAATCTATACAATAACAAAACTAAAAATCTTATTTTATATATATATTTTTAAAATTTATTTAATTAATTATAATTTAATTTATTTTTATAATAATATTTACAAAATTTGAAATATATTATAAAATAAGTGTTTATATGACTTACGTAAACTGTGGTTTGAAAAAAAAAAGGAATTGAAGAATTTGGGTGACACAAACTCCTGAACTTCGGTGTTTCACGAGTTTCCAACTAACTGGCCCAAAGAAAGCGTTTTGAGCATCGTTTATCAAAGCGATGCATGGTGCAACTGTCATAAGTGGTACGATTTTCCAACTAAGTGGCCCAAAGAAAATGCGTTTTGAGCATCATTTATCAAAGTGATGCATGGTGCAACTGTCATAAATGGTTTAAGATCATGATTCTCATAACTATTTCCCGGCACCTTGTTGGCGCAATCATGTTCCATTACACACCCACTAGACATTTCCCAACTAGGCGGACCATGCCCGAGTGGAGCAGAAATTACAGACGAGCATCCAACGCAAATCTAATGGAAGGCACTTTCTCCAACAACTTGGAAATGCTGGACACCGAGGAATGTTTGATATGACATGAACCCAGGAAAAAAAAGGAGGAAAAGCTTCCCAATACCTGGCCCCATCTCTTCTTTTTCAATTAAATATTCGCAAAACCATTTTCCAAGCTTCAATCCACCCTGTTTCTCTGATTATCTATTACTAACTAACTTTGAATTACACTTTAATCTGGCTGGATTTTACTCCACTCAATGATTTAATCCATTTGAATTCTTTTGTGCTATAGAAGGTTTGGTTATGTATATATACCTCAACATCTTCTCCTCCCTATATCGCGAGCCAGCCGAAGAAGGAGAAGGCTATAGACATAGCAGGCGAACCAGAAACAGAGCTTCAATTTAAGGTTAAACTCGTTGTATTTTCTCCATTTTTCATTTTCTCTTTTGGTTAAGGGTTACTGTTATTAAATACTCTCCTAGATAAACTCTGAAGGCTCTAATGATACAGAGCTTAGATCACACTGCGAACATCTGGTTATGCTAAGATTAATGTCACTAGCAGCATTGTGAAATTGTTTGTTAATATAACTGGAGAATGCATCCTAGTCTTAACCTGCATTGTTTGTTAATGAGCATTTTGAAGGCTCAATACAGAGACACTGTTAGTCTAGTTGAATTTGAAAGACCTCATTATCATTTTAGAAGCTGTACTTATCATAGATCTCAGAATTCTGCTTCCTGGTTGGATGTTTACTACTGAATCCTAAAATGTTAAAGATTGCGGGTGGCTTTGATTCTCAAGCTGATTGTGTTCCTGCTGCATTTCCTTTATTCGTCCATTGCTTTATCGGAAGCCTTTAAATGCCTCGACCACTACCATCTCTTATCAAGAGGTGGGACGTCGTTTACAATCCAGGGCGTGCGACCACCTGGCTTGACCTAATGGCTCAGTCGCTTAACAACGGTGCCCTTGCAAGAGTGCATCAGCGACTTCTCCGAGGAATCGAACCCTGGTGGATGTTATAACATCACCGTCCTTTCACCGACCCAGTTGACTAACCTTTGGTCCATTCGACCTCAAAGAGTGTTTAATCTCTTTCAGAATGATAGATCTCTTCTAGAATTCATGTCATGGATTATACTAAATATGTGATTTTTCTTCAATAGGAGCTATTGTGGTGCAGTAATTTGTTACTATTGGCATCGATCGGTTTGCATCTTAACAAGTCCTAGGCCATTTGTATCCAGTGAAGTGATTGATCTTGTCCTCAATGCTCTGTGTTTCGCATAGTGCATTTGCACCCGCCACTGGATTGGAGATCAGGCTATGCTGCAGCAATATGTCATTATTGACATCGATTGATTTGCATCCTGACGAGTTCTAGGCCATTTATATCGACCGAAGTGATTGATCTTGTCCTTCATACTCTTTGGTTATGCATATTGCATTTGCATCAATGGATTGGAGATCAATCTTTGCCTTGGCTGGCTGTGTGCGAATTTGGACTCTGTAACCATTCTTTTTCCTATTTTATTTGATTCTGTATGCACAAAAAAAGAAAATTCTCTCTCCATGTGAAAATCCATTGACTTTGGGAATGGCTCTCTCAAATGGCATGGTATGTTTATGTCTGCCGATCTCAATGTGAAAAAGAGGAAAGTGTTAATCTTCAATTTGATTTATTGCAGTCAAGTTTTCCGGAAACGTTAGATCAGTTGATGCAAAAAACAGTTTGGTCAATGGCTTGAATGTACTACATTTGTATATTGAAGAATACACTGTTAGATGGCAGCATTTTCCACCAGTTAATTCATTCAAAGTTTCCTCTTTCACATGCATGGTGAATTATGTGCTTTATTCTTATGAGTATTCATTGAGAGAATGGGCAATAATAAACACTATTCCTTCAATATCTCTGAGGAATTTACGTTTGGAGAAACTTTGCTCATGGAACACTAGGGCCACAAATTTCCTCGTGTTCTCCCATAATCTGTTGAATATAAATCTGCTATTTTCGCTGAATATATGATTATTGTAATGTTATTCCATAAGGCTGGCTAAGACAGAGAGTAGCACATGAGCATCTGGCATGGTTTAAGGTTTATAATTCTTGGACGGATCATCTCAACAAAAAATTCAAATCTGTTCTGAAAAGTGAAATATTTGTCTACCAAGGTCTGAACAAAGCAGGTGCCAATTGGGACATCTATAGATATGCCACTTTGTAGCCAAGTTATAGAGGCTTTGTAGCTAAGTTGCATGGGAACACATCCCCGATTCTCCAGCCCGTAGACTCCCAGATGGCCAGAACTGGGGACGTCCCTGTACTGCATAGTACATATGCCTGTACCAGTACTGGGACGTCCAGGGGAAATCTTCCCCGAATCAAAGGCAAAATCTAAATAGTAACCCTAAACCCTGTTTTTAAATGCCACAAACAGTATCGATCTTGCACACCAATATGTTTAGAACTGGCAAAATTGTTTATTTTTCCAGAGCGGAAAAAAATCTGCTGAAAACATCAAGGGAAGACAGCTACCTTGCCACAGCTAGTGCAAGCTTCCCTCTCATATGCAATCCCGAGCTGGTAGAGTCATAGGTATTTCTTTTCCCATCTCAGGCACAACTAAGTAGCACCAAAAGCCTGGTCATTGCCTAATAAGGGTACATCACACTGCACAGACAGACTTCCCCCAGTTTATGTTGGCCCATTCGTAATGTTCCCTCTCAAGTATTAGTTACCCTACCGCATTTACTTAGCAAACCAGACGCAGTTTTACAGTTTACCTCATACTCCTGGAGGAACTGGAAATATATATATATGTTGCTGTACCCATACCCTGCATACCCTATTTTTGAAGGCCTGTACCCACACTGGAGATCCCTCTACCTAAGACGCCATACAACTTAGCCTTGTAGGTTAATGCTAAAAAATAGGTTTAAATTTCATCAGTGAGCCCTATCAATTGATTAGGACCGTTACATTCTGGGATACAGGTTTGATTCATTACTTTCGATTAGGTGAAATTTTCTTTTGTCGTATGTAGTATATGTCTTGCTTAGACTCCTGCAATTTTTAAAGTACTTAATAAATGTGTCTTTTTTCCTGTGGCTGTCCCATTTTCAAATCACATACACAGCTTCTTAACACATGACCTCCATCAGTAAGTTGGGTCTTCATGGAGTTATTGTGGTCTGATGTGTTAGAAGCATTTGCTTTTGCTCTGATTTCATGGCAATTTGTGTTGTCCTTTCCTCCTCGAGAGTAAGATTGTGCTCAATGTATTTGTTTGGAGATTGCTAGCGTTTAGGATTTTATCTATTAAGGATAGATTCTCACTCGATAGCACTTAGCTATTGATATGCTGCAATTTTGAATTCAGGCTATCAACAAATTTTGGTGCTGCTTTTTATTTTTAGTTTACCAGGTATTGTAGTACCTTTTTGCACTATATTTTGGATTTTTCCATTCCAGTTTCTTGCCTAATTTGTTTAAATTAGTTTGCCTTGTAGTGAACAAAATAATGGCTGATACAGAGGATATTCAACCGCTCGTCTGTGACAATGGGTCCGGAATGGTTAAGGTCAGTGCACTATTCCATATGTACCTGCAGTGGATACGTTGTCACCTACAAACCATTCTTTTTACTTACAATTGTTCTCCAATCTTCTACTTCGTAATATCGTTAGTCTGTTTTGTATGACTTCTCATTAGTTTCCTCTTTTTGTTGTTCTCATGCTTCTTTTATTCTTTACAGGCTGGATTTGCGGGAGATGATGCTCCTAGGGCAGTGTATCCCAGTATTGTGGGTAGACCACGCCATACTGGAGTCATGGTTGGAATGGGACAGAAAGATGCTTATGTAGGGGATGAAGCTCAATCAAAGAGAGGTATCCTCACTTTAAAGTATCCAATCGAGCATGGGATTGTGACCAACTGGGATGACATGGAGAAGATCTGGCATCACACATTCTATAATGAACTTCGAGTTGCCCCAGAGGAACACCCTGTACTACTTACCGAAGCACCTTTGAATCCCAAGGCCAACAGGGAAAAGATGACTCAGATTATGTTTGAAACCTTCAATGTACCAGCCATGTATGTTGCCATTCAGGCTGTGCTGTCCCTATATGCAAGCGGTCGTACAACTGGTACGTGTACTAAATAGCATTTCACGGAGGAATCACTTTAAAAAAAAATTATACGGGGCATGTTTAATCGCCTATCATAAAATGTATTTGGTCTAGTGGTTTGCAGGTGGCACCTGCCTATCATTGTTGATGATCTAAATTTGTGATGAGTCCACACACACATTCACAATATGGACTTCAATTCCAATGAGTTTTACCAACAAAGTAGATTTTTGTCGGTGATTTGAGGAACTTGGCTTTAGTGGTGATTCTGGTTTCCTTTTAAGTAGAGCTCTACTTTGATTGCCATTTTTTACTATGCATTACTTGTCACAGGTATTGTTCTCGACTCTGGAGATGGTGTTACACACACTGTGCCAATTTACGAAGGATATGCCCTTCCACACGCTATTCTTAGGTTAGATCTTGCTGGGAGAGATTTGACAGATGCTTTGATGAAGATCCTCACTGAAAGGGGCTACTCATTCACCACTACTGCAGAGCGTGAAATTGTACGTGACATGAAAGAGAAGCTTGCTTATGTAGCCCTTGACTATGAGCAAGAACTTGAAACAGCCAAGAGTAGTTCATCACAAGAAAAGAGTTATGAGCTTCCTGATGGACAGGTCATTACCGTTGGTGCTGAGCGTTTCAGATGTGCTGAGGTTTTGTTCCAGCCATCTCTCATTGGAATGGAAGCAGCGGGTATCCATGAGACTACATACAATTCCATTATGAAATGTGATGTGGATATCAGAAAAGATCTCTATGGAAACATTGTTCTTAGTGGTGGTTCTACCATGTTCCCTGGTATAGCTGATCGTATGAGCAAAGAGATCACTGCACTGGCTCCCAGTAGCATGAAAATCAAAGTTGTAGCACCCCCTGAGAGGAAGTACAGTGTCTGGATCGGAGGTTCTATCTTGGCATCTCTTAGCACATTTCAGCAGGTGATTCTCAACTTTCTACATGTCGGAACTTGAGGTTCTTGTTTGGTTTCATGGTATTTAATGTGGTTTGCAATGCATAAATATTATTTCTTTGATTATATATTAACCATGCCTTGGTCGTTTTTGTATGCAGATGTGGATTGCCAAGACCGAGTATGAGGAGTCAGGTCCCTCAATTGTCCACAGAAAGTGTTTTTAAACAGAGTGCTCTATTGATTATGCTTTATGATTGGTCTTTAGATATTGTGAGGGTGGAAGACAAGATTATCGAGTTTTTTTTTTAGTATCATGTTTTAGGATTTGCATCTGTATAGTTAACTTCTAGGAATTCTTAAGGACCGTCTTCTCCTATATGTTTTCATGGCATTGAGAGGCAACTTTGTTCTTATGCCGAGGTTTCGACATCAAAACTTCTCGCCATTATTCTTTCTGAATTTTGTAATGGTAATTGAGATAAAGTTATAGTATTTTTATATATGACGGTCAATTATTTGTTTGATATATTTACATTTAGTTCACGGTTAAATCATCAATCTAGATGGTACATTATTCAAAAAATATTATACTTCTATTTTAAGGTCAGCTCTACTGTGGATTGCAATTTATGTGGTCAGCTCCTACAATTCCTTCTCCCATTTTTCCTGAAAATCGAAAGTGTTTATGGAAAATATTGTTTCTTTTATGCTTTTTGGGAAAAGCTTGTGTTCTTGCACTTCAAAATATGTGCTTTACTTATACAACTTGTCTGTCAGCGAAATAAGTTCAATTCTATGACAGCAAAAATAAGTAATCTGCTAGTGATTCCAACCGTAAGCACTATTCAAGTTGTGAACCCTGGGAAATTGGGTAATTATCCCGAGATGTTCCAAAGGTTGCGCGACTATTTGTGAGAAGTTTGAAACGTGGATCCATTTCTTTCTTTTGAATGATTAACTGAATTTATAAATGTTCAACCGTATCAAGCTGTCAATGCTTTTGGACAATGCCATTATGCAACTAGATGATTATATCATGTGTTTAGAAAAAGAAATTACATTACATCAACATACCAGGGTTGGTGAAATCGACCCCTGTGGGTTAGAATGCCAATAGGCTCGTAGCCTACAGCTACATCTGATTGCCTGCATCACAACTTTGGAAAAGAACTTATATTAACATTATTCCTTTTGGAAAGCAAAGAAGCTTGTTATTCAGAAATCAAATTATCATTTATCAACTTTTAATTATTGTTGAATGTAGCTCATGAGGTCTTGGTTAAACGGTGATGAGGCGAGCTGTTATAGCACTCTATAACATCACAGGTTCAATTCCCTTCCCAGATCGGGGTGATGTATTTGGACAGGTTAATGAAAATGGAGTAAAAAAAAAAGAAAAAAAAGTAAAAAATGAAAAGAACTACCAAGCTTAAAATAAAAAAAAAACCATTGTTGAATGCAGCTTTTGGAAAGCAAAGAAGCTTGTTATGCAGAAATCAAATTATTATTTATCAACTTTTAACCATTATTGAATGCAGCTTTTAGACAATAGAGTAACACTTTGAAAATACAATAATTTTGACATGATTACCGGAGGTTTGGAGCAGCTAGCATGTCAACTCATAACTGCATCATGATGACATTTACAACGGAAAAGAATCCTACCCTTGCCCTCACAGTCACAACATTTTCACCCCCAGCTCAGCCATGCATTATAATTATGGATCAGTTGATGATACCATTGCCCTTTGTACTTTGGGACATGAAGGCCCATGGAAGAATTGTTGGGGCATATTATGTATCCATAAATGACATATTCGCTGGGGATATTATGTATCCATAAATGACATATTTAATTTTTTATGATTTTGTATATATAAATAAGTTAATTGGTTCAAGCTTGTGTGGCTAAATCGAGAAGTTGTTATTTTTCTCACAGGTTCAAATATTGTCCGTGACTAGTTTGCCTTTTGTGGGCCGAGAAACAAAATGCTGTAATTTACAAAATTATACAGTACACAACAAGCAAACAAATTATTGTTTGCTATTCCATAGAGTTCGATTCTCTTACTAGCTGTTTAGAAGAATTTTGGATTGTTAAAGAATATTAAAATTCTCTTGCTAGCTGTTTAGAAGAAAATTGAATTTTTAGGTGTAGAAGTCGGAATCTCTACAGTCATCATTTTTCTATCTACCTTTCGAGTCTAAATCAAGACTCATCATCAGGACAAACCTGCAAAGAAGAGAGTCGATTAGGTTAAATAAATAGAGGGAAAAAAAAGTAGAAAGGCAAAAAGAGCCGACCAGTTTCTGCTAATTTATAAAAAGTTAATATATTTTAATTAATTAATTTTTTATTTTCTTATGTTAGTTGATTTTTCAATATATTAATTTATTAAAATTTTTTATGTTATAATTAATAATTAATAATATTAATATGGATTAAGTAATGGAGATTCCGAATTCTACACCTAAAAATCTACAATCTATTAAAAAATTGAATTGTTAAAGAGCCAGCCACCTCAGTAAGAAGTTCAATACTCAAACTAAAGGATCAAAGTTGATCATGCGGAAAAGTGATTCAAGCACCAGAAACAACCATTCAAAATCTTTACCAGCATAACTTTCAAATTTGTGGCTAATTTATCACTTTCCTTAATTGCCATTTGAATGTAAGATGGGAGCCAGTTAGTTACGTGTATTATTTGCAGGTTGGAAACTCTATGATTAAATGTAGCAACACATATACCAAATTTCGAGTATTTTTAAATTTGGAAATTTTAGTAGACAACGGGGTTTTGGGGTTAATGTCTATCAAACATAGATCTATTGACTCTCATATCTTCTATCTTGGTAAAAATATAAAATGAACAAAGATAGAATTGCATCAACCAAAGCACGTTTTTGCTAAGTTCATTATGACTAGAATCACCTCTAAAAATCATAATTAGGATACTGACATGAGCATTTTGTAATAACAAATCTTGGACTTTGTCAAGCAATTTACATTTAGTCTCTAGAATTTGCATATAATAGAAAATCTTGGACTTTGTCAAGCAATCTACATTTAGTCTCTAGAATTTGCAGCTGTAAGTATTGCATTATTATGATCTACATTATCTGAAACATAGCAATTACTATTTAGACAAACCCTTCAATAAACCAAAAAATAACAATATTAAATTATCATATCCAATTATGTGTTAATCACTACAATAATTATCTTATTCATTATTTATGTAAGCCCAATTTCATGCCAATTTATTATTTACTTTTACAAGTGACCCCTTATATGTTAAAATTTAGAATGTAGAGATGCCATGAGGAACATAAAGTCAACACACAAAATCACATTAAAAGTGAAATTATAATGAAGAAAAACCTCACAACGAAACTCTTATAATGATAATGTTTTATTTTGATGGTGCATCTGATAATTCTAAAGAGGATTAAGATTATTTTCTATAGTGATTAATTCTGGACTAGCTATAACATTAATTGCAAATGGCTAAGCCACTAAGCCACTTCCTAACCAATGTATTGATAAACCAATGTATTAATAAGGCCCACTAATCCCCTTTTAAACCATCACAACAATCACAAGCCAATATGGTGTCAAATACACTTAAATGTCCACTAAGTCATGGTAGCAACAAACGCACATGATGGAACATTAATGACACTAACATCCCCTCTTAATCTTAACTTCAGGGATGGGGAGGAACATTACAACTACCCTTGGATGGAAACTTCCTTATTCTAAAGAAATGTTTGAAACTTGGTAAATTTGGCCTTTATCATAGGTTTATTGAAGATGCTAGCAATACGGTCCTTGGTATGGTAATACTTAATTTGAATACACTAATCATGTATCATTTGATGAATATAGTGCTAATGAACCTCCATATCCTTTGTCTTTAGCAATATACTAGGGTAGAGTAATTTGAATAGCCTTATGCAAATTTTCACATTCATGCATATTGTAAGTTGAATAACACCAAGCTCATCATATGCAATATCCTATATTATGGAAATAATAATAACCCATGTTATTGTATAATTAATAATAATACTAATAATCAAAGAAATAAATAAATAACCTATTATTTCCTTGGTTAGTATTATTATTATTATCCCACAATAACCTCGGTTAGTATTATTATTATTATTTCCATAATAGCAATTGTTACACATCATTTTGTCACCATGCCATTCGACGGTCAATATGGATCTATCACCATCCATACTCATGCTTCCTTAGAAGTCAAACATTTATATTCTTTAACCAAGTTTTGAAAACTGGGAAAATAGCTCTTAAATACTCTTAAAGATGGCATGCACACTTTTTGTGGTCACTTCCTACGCATGCATGGATATTACTACGCTTCCCTACGGACTTATGCGCTCTGTTCCCCGTTAAAACCTGTGCACCCCATTTAAAGTAAATTAAAGGTGAAAAGTAACTTATAAGCATAATTGGGTGTGTATTCTTCCAACTAAAAGCCTCCGAGTCTCGCCAGTTCGAGCTACATCCCTCCAATCATGGAGCTTATCCCCTTGGATCAAGGAACCCTAATCCCCTCATTTGTGGATCACACCCCTCTATTGGTGGATCTGAAACCTCTTTAGTTTATCCTATAAATTGAGCTAAAACTTTAGGGATAGGGGGCTCACTTATGATAATCTTATGCTGGTCATTTTAGAGAGGAAGGCTTGTTAAACCAAGGAGGAAGATTGGGAAGGCGTACGGGAGGAATCTGAATGACATCAAGGCTTGGTTGTAAGATTACTCTTTTTATTCCTGAATAATACATTTGGATACTTTTTCTCATTGTATTGTTTTCAAATTCATTAAAACAATTACAATTCTTAATCTCCTTGATCATTAAGTTAAGCTAGTATTTGAATTATTACATACTAAAGATGCTTTTGACTTTTTGCATGTTTGTGATTGCAGGTTTCTTCTCAGCATTGAAGGACTTCTTCGAGACAAAAGGCAAAGTCTTCAACAAACATCTCGTTGAAAGGTAAGAGCATTATCCTCTCTTTTCTAGTTTTGATAATCCGTATACTAATAGCTTAGGGAAAGAGATATTCTTATGTCTGTTTCTAGTTATCTGTTGGGATACTAGGGAGATCACTCTTATCCGCAAGAGGGATTTATCCGGGTAACAAATTGGCGATCATACTTGGGAACAACTTAGTTTTTCTTGGTTCTTTTTTATTTAGCTCTCTGATTTTTCTAGTTTGACTTTGTCTGAGTGTTGTTGGGTTTATTAACTTTGAGATCCTTTGAATTAGAATGCTTTGCGTTTATTTTTTTTCAATTTTCTCTCCCCTGCATGGTTTTGTTTCATAAAAAAAACGTAGGTTTGTGTAAGTTCTCAGTTTAATATAGTGCTCATGCGCATTGGTTTTCACTGACTACCTGCATACCCCCTAAGAAATTTTGAAAAAATGAATTTTCTCTCTTCCAGAGTCTGATGATTAATTTCTAGAGGTTCAACCCGACTTATACCAACCCTCAAACTCTGTTTGTGAACTCATCTTAATTACCTTTCTGCCTTTTTTAGAAATCATCCCTTTTGGATTTTTGGGTAGGGTTTGCCCTGGTTTGCTGAATTTCTCTGTTTGGAAAGATAGAATGACTGCCTAGATCATTGTTTTTCTATCATTTTCCTCTAGAGCTACCAGGTGTCTTATTAGTCCTGCTTGTTTGAGTGATTGTTTTTGCTCATTTGAAAAGGAAAACTTCTAGATAAGTGAAGTACGATTTGTCTCAGAAAAAGTAGTCTTTTATGAAATTTCTTCTGCTTGTTAAAGTGAAAAACTGATTTATTTTTCTTTCAGCTGGAAGAAATCATGAAAGTGCACTTATAGGTATCATTAGTTAGATCATTAGTTAAGAGCTTTCATTTTTGAAAAGTTTTTATAATTTTTTGGGTTTTTATAGTTGTTTTTTATTTTGAAGAATTGAAAGATTGTTTGCTCATGAAATGGTATATTTTGGCTTTTAATCAAGGAAATTTTTCATTACAAAGTGATATTGGTCATGCTTCAAAATGAAATTGATTTCTTAATGAAGGAATGTTATGGGATGTTTTAGGGAATTTGCACTTCTTTGAGTTCAAAAAATCCTTCTACTTTCCCTTAACTAGGAATTCATTGAAATGAAGAATTAAATATTCATTGTTGATGCATTTAGAGTAATTTCTTTAAGTCTGTCACAAAATCATTGAGTTTCATTTCCATACCCCTATGTGTAAACAAAAACCAAATTAATACAATGCTTAATAAAATTCATCTAGATATTTTTACATTTTCTAGGGCTCTTTCCACCAATCTAGTTTAGGATTAGTGCTTTGGAATAGGGTGTAATTAACTTTCTAAAGCAACTAAAACAAACAAATAGCATCTTGCGGTAGGGAAAAACCCAATTGTTGCATTTTTTCTTTGTGAATCTCTTCTTAAAAGAGTCAAGCATGAGGTCATGTTGGACCCAGTGGAGTAATCGTATCTACTTCATTGGTACAGATAGAAGATGTGCACGTATTATAAACGAGAAACCTAGGATTAACCATTGTCGAGGAGCTTGGGATCACTTATTAGTAAACATATTATTTACCATGTTGAGAAACTTTCAAGGGGATTGAGCTTTGATACTCTGCCCTTCCGTGTGTATCGGGCCATATACTTTTGCCCTAGGTTGAATTGTCCCAATTGGTAACCTTAGTAGCTATAATCTTAGGATTTCTCCCAAGGTGACGGTGGAGGGAAGGTCACACTATACCTGGAGCAGACATTGACTAGACTCACTCGTACTTTTCGGAGGGTAGCCTTCACTTCGATATGACATAATGTAGTTACTTGCACCAAACTATTTCATTAAGCAGGTTGTCAGGGTAACTGCTCCAACCAGTAGTGTTCCACATTGATCTTTGCGAGGTTGGATTTCATCACCAACTAGTGGTTTTATTGTGGAAACATATTTTTTGTGTGTGAATTTCTTCTGAGATTTTGTATTGTGTGTTCATTTGTTTGGTTACTTTTAGAGGCCTTAGGTGTGATTTTTTGAAATTTTTTGATTTTGGGTGTTAAAGAAATTAATTCTGGCTGAATTACAGAGAAATTCACGTAGAATGCAGGGGAAACCCCCTGAATATACACCCGGTCAATTGGAAAAAATAAACACTGAAAGGGTTCAATCATCAAGAGCCAGGTCTTCTAAATAAGGAGAATCATCTATCATAATACATCATGATTTCAAAGTTAATAGACCTCAAATATTTGAAACAGAACAAGATCAACCAGAAATTTTTGAAGTAGTCACAATCGAATTTGTCACTGGTGAGTTTTCAGATATGCAGCTTACTGAACCAGAAATATATAAACCTGAGTCTGATTCCAGTGCATCTGATTCACCTTCGAATGTTATAGCCCCTACTCCTGGCCATCCTCGTTCACCTCGAGTAAAGCTTCTCATCACTGAGAATCTTTCTCCTGGCCTTATTAGCATTGAAGAAATCACTGACGAAGAAGAATAGGTTCAAATTACCTCTCATCAAGTATATTTAGATTTAAGGTATAGCGAACCAATCTACCCTTTAGATTTTCCTTTCACTCCCGGATCCTTGGTATCTTCAATTTACCTATTTTTTACATTCTTCTGGTTGTGGAAATCCACAACACTGAATTCCATTTTACTCTTTACCCAGGTATAGTACATCTAACATAGCTTCTGGAAGCATCTCTACTGATTCATCCATGTTTTCATCTTCTCCAAAAATCTTTTTGTATGGTGGTCCTTCTGTTCCTGTTGGGTACGAGCTGCTTTCTGGAACTTTTTCAAGAACACCTCCTTCCTATGAAGCTTCTACTATCTTAACTGGATTATTCGAGTCTACCGTCCAACCTTTGACTACGGAGCATATTTATATGTTTTCCGGGAATACCCCTCAAGCTAGCTCACCAGGTGGCTACATTCCTCTTGGGGGCCAACAACCTCTTCAAGGGAAACAACCTTTTTCAGGAGGACAACCTTTCACTGGAACTTATCCTACGATTGTAGGGCAGCTTGTTCTCGGTAATTATCAAACTTATGGTCCGATGCCTCAAAATGGTTATAGTTAACCCTATGTGTCACAACCATCAATAGGAACTCCTTATCCAAGGATGAACACTATATGGAACCCCTCGTTTACTCAACAACATTTGCAACCTACCCCAAAAATTCCTTATAATCAACCTTCTCAGCCACTTGGACAATTTGGTTACACCCAAGTCCAACAACCTATTCAAGGTGCACTTCAAATTACCCCAAGGGAATCTGTACCAAGTAGTCATCAATTTGATCTGAGTACTCCTAGTACTCCTATCCATTTTGTTGTGCAAACATTTGTTCAACAACCAGGTACACCCATCCCAGGAGTTTCCCAAGTTTCTATTGCTACGACCCTTTAGATGTCAATTCCAACTGTTACACAAGCTATCCCTTAGACTACTACCCATCAGACTGGACCTACAATCCAATCCATTCCTCAAGCATCTTTGGGAAAACCTAGAATAACAACTACGCAAACAAGCCAACCTTTTGTAGGTCAAACTGTTCAAGGGAAACCCTTTGTAGGTCAACATTTTCAGGGGAAACCCTTACCAGGTCAGCCTCTTCAGGGACAACCCCTAGTAGGTCAACCCCTTCAAGGTCAATTTGTTCAAGGCCAGCCATTTTGGGGCCAATTCCAATGTGGACAATTGGGACAAAATCCACCTTTCTAGAGTCAACCATACCCTAGTCACACATTTCAGATACCAAATCAACCCTAATTCGGTACAGCTACCCTCGAATATCCTGGAGGTGTTCCAATTCCAACTGCTCAAGCTATCGTAGGTTTTTCTGGATATCCTCCTCTAGGTACTGGAATTTTCCCTCAGGGCAAAAATTCACTCAACAAGACCCTAACATGCAGTTACCTTTTATAGAAACTTTAGATTTATCATACTTGTCTCAGCTAACGAATGACTCGATTTAATATCTTTCGTTTTGGCTAGCCATGCCTACTAATTTTCCCCATGACATTCCAAAGTTTGAAGGAAAGCCAGGAGAGGACCCCTTAAACCATGTTATGAATTATCATCTTTGGTGTATGTCCAACTCTTTAATCGATGATTCCATTCATTTAAGTCTTTTTCAAATAACTTTGATCGGCTTAGATGCAAAGTGGTACATTGAGTTACCACGAGGCTCTTTCAATAATTTCAATGCCTTAGCAATTGCTTTCCTTCCTCATTTTCAGTTACCAGTCCATTATGATAATGGCATAGAACTTTTGACTACACTTAGACAAAGTACATCTACGTACATTTCAGATCACATCCACGAATGACGACGTAGATGCCGTTTAGTCAAAGTTTTAATCCCAGATCAAATTTTGGTTGAATGGTTTATCAAATCATTACTCCCTAATATTACAGAAGATGTAGCTAAAGGAGGCGTTGTAATGGAAGAGTAGGTTATCACTCAAGCCCAATATCTAGACCTTTTTTATACACAATCTATGATAAGATTCCAAATTTACCTCGCCCAAGTCAACTTACTATGACTCCTTCCGATTCTCATTCTGCATATGGTATAATTGGTACAATTAACACATCAAAGAGTAAAAATAAACAATCCAAGTCTAATACTCCAATCATAACTTTACCTGATTCACCTAAAGGAGACTCTTCTCTAGAAACTTCTGTCGAAATCCATGTTGTAGATTCGTCTACTACCAAAACTAAATCATCTAGGAGTAAAAATATAGGGAAGGTTAAAAACAAACAAAACAATTCTCTAAAAGAGAAGGCAGATAAAACCGAACCATCTCACGAAAAGAGGAAACCTTGTTATCCCTGTATTATTTGTGAGGAGGCTCACTACACAAAAGAGTGCCCACATCAGGCCAAGGTATCTAAATTTTTCATAGGTTCACCCACACCTGTTGTTCTTAAAGATCCTTTTCCTTCGCAAGACAACAAAATGATTTCCCACAACAGATCTTCTTCCAATTCATCGACAGATATCCTAATGATGTCCTCCCAAGTCATGGTTGCAACGTGATCTCAAGATTATGGATCTAAGAGTCCTATAACTGGAAATGAAATTGGATCATACAGTCAACCTATGGTGTTAACTCCTCCTATTTCTGAACCATTACACATCGAGAAACCTAGTCCTAATTTACTAATTAAACTTCCTGCCAAGAAACAAGGAACTATTAGAGTATGCGTCGATTAAAGGGATATCAATAAGGCTTGTCCCAAAGACAATCATCCCACCCCTTACATCGATTTTTTTTTTGATGATTGTGTCGTAAATGAAATCTTTAAATTCATGGATGGATTCTCTGGTTACAATCAAATAAACATACTCCCTGTCGATCAGCTCAAAACTGTATTTACATGTCCATGGGGCACATTTGCATATTGTAAATTACCTTTTGGATTAAAGAAAGCTACAACCGCTTTTCAAAGGGCAATGTCTTACACATTTTACGACATCAAAAATATTGTGCAAACCTACTTGGACGACTTACGTACTCATTCTATGCACTGGCAAGATCATCCTACACATTTACGTGTCATTTTTATGTGATGTAGGCATCAAAATATCCATTTGAATCCACACAAATGTGTTTTTTTTGTACAATTAGGAAAATTGTTGGGTTTCATTGTTTCTAAGGAAGGCATTCATGCTGACCCTCTAAAGGTTGAAGCTATTGTCAATTTACCTCCTCCTTCTACTCTTCCCCAACTCAAGAGTTTGCAAGGGAAAGCAAACTTTTCACGTCATTTTATCCCTAACTATGTGGACTTAACTAAAGGTTTCACTCGATTATTATAACATGATGTTTCTTTCATTTGGGACGATATTTTCGATAAAGTTCGATGCACTTAAACATGCGTTGACCCATGAACCATTGTTGCATCCACCTGATTATCACCGAGATTACTTTTTGTATTTAGCTGCGTCTGATTCCACCATTGGAATGGTCTTAGTTCAAGAGGATTAATCTGGAAATGAACATGTGATTTATTAATTAATTCAAAACCTTACACCGACCAAGATCAAGTATACACATGTGGAAAAATTGGTCTTGGCAGTTGTTCAAGATGTCCAAATATTATGTCTCTACATATTGTTATGCAAAACAACCGTGATATCTGACTACAACCCAATGATGTACATTTTGAATAAACAACTACTAGGGGGGGAATACTCGAAGTGGATAGTTATCCTACAAGAGTTTGATTTCGAATTTGAAAAATCCAAATCCAAGAAATCATTATTCTTTGTTGAGCTTATGTGGGACTTTGCCTACACTGAATTTGAAACTATGGCAGAAGATCATATTCCCGATAAATCTATGTTTCTGATCAGAACTTTGGATCCTTGGTATGGAGATATCATTATATATCTTCAAACCCAAAATTTTGGGCTTGAACTTTCACGATCTGATCGACGTAGGATTCGGTACCTGTCTCAATGATATAACATTTTTGGCAACACTCTTTACCATCATGGTGTCAATTCTGTCTTTCGACATTGTTTAACTCATGAAGAAGATGAAAGGGTTTTAAATAACCTCCATTCTGGAGCATGTGCTAGTCATATGTATGGGTTTTCTATAGCCCAAAAGATATTTCGCGCTGGAAATTTTTGGCCATTATTATTCAAAGAATGTATCCTCGCGATTAGAAAATGTCACAATTGTCAATTTTTTGATCGAAAGATGCACACACCTCCCGCTCCTCTTCACCCAATCATAGCTTTCAGTCCATTTGCAAAATGGGGCACCGATTTCATTACATGTAACCCTGACTCGGTCAGGGGGCATGGGTATATTATTCTCGCTGTAGATTATTTTACCAAAGAGGTTGAGGCGATGTATACATTTAAGGCTAACGGAGAAACTGCAACTATTTTCATATTCAATCATGTGATTTCTAGGTTTGGTGTTTGTCAAGCCATCGTTACGGATCATGGTAACCACTTTCGAAACATTATGATGAATGAAATTTCTGCTCAGCTCGGCCTATGCCATGATAATTCCACACCTTATTACCCACAGGCCAATGGTTAGGTTGAGGCTGTAAACAAATTTTTAACCAATATGATTAAACGGATTGTAGGAAGTCATAAATCGAATTGGCACACCATGATTTTGTTAGCGTTGTGGGCATACCGTACCTTTGCAAATACTTCTACAGGGTTTGTTCCTTTTCAACTTGTTTACATTTTGGAATTTGTTTTACCCATTGAATGTGTAATCTCGTCGCTAAAACTAGTTATTGAGTTATTACCATCTACCTCTGAAGAGGAAAAGCACTTCTTATACTTAGCACAATTAGATGAGACTCGCCGCACCGCTGCATTAGCTGCTAAAGCCATAAAAATGTGTTAAGACACAATATGATCAAAGCGTTAACCCTCATGTCTATTTAGAAGGTGATCTAGTCTTAATATACGATCAAGCTCACGATAAGCTAGGCACTGGTAAATTTGAACCAATGTGACATGGCCCTTACATTTTTAAGCGTGTGCTTGCAAATAGGGCCTATGAATTAGTTGATTATGATGGTGTATCTTTAGATAAGCCCGGAAATGGTCTTTATCTGAAGATATATTATGCATGATTTATCTTGTGGAGATCTTCATTGTACATTAGTTACATTTTTAGGAAAGTGTTCCTTAGATTAGTTATTTTTCTTTGCAAATTTCTACTACTTTTTATACTTATCTTGATTACTCTCGATATTGTATATGTAGACATTCCCTCAAACTTATATTTTCTTTTCTGATTATGCCTATCATAGTACACATAACCTATCTTCTGCTGCTTGGATTATCTATTCACCCATTGATGAGTTAGTTTCTATTCATGGGGTTTGCCTTGGTAAAACAACGAACAATATTGCAGAGTATAGTGTAATCATTGATCTATTATCCGATGCCATTGCATTTTTCATTCAACGTATGATTGTTAGGTTAGATTCACAACTCATTTTATTACATTTAAATGATGTTTATGCAATCAGAAATCCATCATTGTTAAGAATGTTTTTAAGGGTCTGCCTCTTGGAAAGACAATTTGATTATATTGAATATCAACACATTTCAAGAAATTTAAACACGTTCGTTTATGCATTGAATAATCAAGTTTTAAATTGACATTTGCAACATTAAACATAAATCAAAACAATATTCAATCCATATTGAACAAGATACTCAGAGACAAAAAGTACTAATAATCATTAGCTCAAAATAGTTGTTTATCATAGTTTTTCAAAAAATATACATCATAAGTGATCATAGGTCTCAAACACCTTATGATATAAATATACTGATACAAAAAAAAAAAAAAAAAATCTATCTAAAATGACTAGCATCGATCCATGATGATGATCATGATAACAGAGTATAGCACGTGGCACTCGGCACAGGTATTGTCTGAATGGACCAAGAACCCAAATCACATGCCTCTAGTATCGGAGAGGAAAATCATCTATCCCATTCTCTGGGATATATATGGTCATCCTCTCCAGATTATGTTCCAACTCTGTGAGGGCTTTAACTACATCAGTCTATAGTGGAACTGCTGCTATAGGTTTTTCTCCTCATCTATAAAATCAATGAACCGCTACTTGTTGTACTGGGCCTACATCTGCGTTAAAATTTTTTGATTATTAGTATTGGATGATAAAAAATAAAATAAAAATTATAAAACATAAAACTTTTTATGAGACTTTTTACCTGATTCATCCCACTGTGCTCCAAGCGGAAGTGTCGTATCAGGGTCACCCCTGAAATCCACCCCTACACAGGGGAAGTCCTCGATCATGAAAATATGGCTTCTCAGCCATATGAAGAACTGAGGTGTATATCGTACAATAAGACCTCCATCACCACCATGGCAAGCCATCAACAAAACCCATCGCAACATGCGAGGATCTCTCGTTCCCATATGATCTACCAATTGTTGTTGTAGTATGAGGAGTGGAATCCTCTCTAAATCAAAAGATATAAAAATGGCACCATAGCTAAAATTCTTCAGCTTACCATTCTTCACTTGAGTGAGTTGTCCTTTCATGTTGACAACTGCTCCTTCACACCAATTGAATATCGTTCCCTTAGAACATTCAAAAGTTGTTTACATCTTTTCTTTGGTGGCCACATGGGGGGTCGTGCTGCCACATAATCTAGTAACTGTGAAAGCAATAATCTTAAGATCAAGTCATTCGATAGTTTTGATATCGATTCAACCATATTTTAGTTGTGAATCTTGAGTGCAATATTGCACCATATAGGAAGTAGTGGGTTTCCCTCCTCGCCATGTGCTAAAAAAATAAATTTCTCGTCCCCTATGGGGAAAGTTGGCGAGGAAATACATATCCTCTATATCAATGATGAGCCTATGATCTCCAATGATAAAGCATTGTTCCTAGATATCCCAGGCATTTTCCAACAAATTCATCAACTTTACTTGGGCTTTCATTCCCGGTATGGACCAAAATTTGTATAGTCCATAGTTCTTTAAAGCTCGAAGTGTTGTTGGGCTATGATTTGCCTCATTATCAAGTGTTTCATGCTCGCATTCTCTCCACTCGAGCATGGTTGTTTCAATTTTCCTGAAAACAATCATTTTTTGGAAGAACTTAAAGAAATTTTGATGGAAATAAAATAAATTTAAAAAAAAACCATGGTGCCTACGTGGGTTTTCTTTGTACACAGTGCATTTTTCACACGTTATGTATAAAAAAATTGTGCCGGAAGGATAATTTTTTGTCTTAAATATTATTGCAGTACGCAGGCCTGATAAGGAAAACCTGCGCACCCTCGATGGTGATTTTTAAAAACGTATTTTCTCCAAAAAATAATCTTAAAGCCTAAAATGAAAAAGAAAAAGGATAAAATGCAAGATAATGGAGTGATTAAATACCTGGAATTGATGGTTCGTGAAATGATCCACTGGTTCGCCTGATATCAACTTCAGAAGTTCTATGGTAATAACACTTTTTTACTACTTTGGAAATAAAATGGTGAAAAAGACTTGTTCTTTTCAAATTTGATAAGTTTTATGAATAAAATAACATTATTGTATTCTTTTGACCTTTATAAGTCCAAATTTTCAATATTTTAACCCTAATTGAGAACAAATTATTGTAATTTTTGATATTTATGTGCAGAGAACATGTTTTGTTTAAAAACAAATCATTTTGATGATAGAGTGAACTTTTATCACTTTTTTGGACTCTCGAAAAACACAAAAAGGAAAAATCATGGAGTTATATTTTAAGCCCTTTTCAAACTCTCTAAAAATGAAAATATTGTCCAGCACTTGACTATTTGAACTCGTTAAATAAATGAACAGTCGTCTACTCAGTATAAGTTTACCCCTTTTCCGGATTGAACTATACTAATTACGAAAATGTATACGTTGACTAAGTATGGTCAATAGAGTTCTATCCTACATTATTTTATCCTTTTTCGGATTTGAGAGACTAAATTTATGAAGAAGAACACTATGGAGTTTACTTATGTTTTTATTCTAACTCCCTAAAATTGAAAAACACAGAATTTTACTTTCTCCAGGCTCGTCAGAAATTTAAGTTGAAAGAAATGATTGAGTTTTATTTTTGTGTCTTTTCAAACTCTTTAACCATGAAAATGACATCAATTTAATCCTATTTTGGACTCGTTAAAATTAAATAGTATATGACCCATTGATCACAACAAGACCGAACCACTCCTTCCCAGGGTTCGTTAAAATTACTAAGATGGACTCATTCGAAGGATGATCTTACACAACGAGAAAATGTTATCCTCCACAAGCTTGAAAAAAATAAAGAGGTACTTGACAGTAATGGTGGGGGGAAATTTGAGAAAAAAAATCCATATTTTATACTTGTTTTAGAAGCAGCATGTCACTCTACTTTTTCACACTTGTGTCTGGGTTGGGTAATCCTTTTGTCTTACAGTTAATCGAACCTCATTGAAAATATTGAGCTGGTTTTGGGTATTATCTTTAATTCAAATACTGCCAGGTCATTTACTTTGTTGTTATTTGTTCAAGAGAAAGTTCAACTTCAATTCATTTTTCATTGCAAATATTTGTCTCCATTCGTGTTGACCATCTCTGAGTTAATCCTCGCAAAATATTTCTTCAAAACTTTACATAATGGTTTCATGTCATATGCCCTCCTGTGACAGATCACTTCCTATTGACTTCAACTCATTATCTAGGAAGTTAATCCAAAAATCTTATTAGTACCTAGAAATATGCATGCATTAATGGTAGGTTTCTCGCCTTCAACGACAGGTTTTCATCATTGGCCTTCGATCAAACGACTCTATGAGTGTTTGACTGAAAATCATTTATTGACATTTCATAGATTGTACCGAGTTACTTTGAGAGCCATTTTCATTATTGGTGTTTTCTCTCACACTTGTTAACGATTTTCATCATTGACCAGTAATCAAGTGGTTTCTACCATGTTCGACTTCGAAACAATCAAACGCATGGTTTCATACTAGTTAGAGAAACATAGATCAATACCCTGGATCTAGTTTCAACCATCCAGGTTGCGAGGAGTTATGTATTAATGTTCCAGTAGAATAATTCATAATAGATGGTTGTGTCCATACTGTGTTTACTATTGATGTAATTCTAGGTCACTTCTGTACCAGCACATATAGTTAGTTTTTCTCTGAGTATGTGAATGCCTACTTCAATGATGATTATATATTTTCAGTGAATGTTTCTTACAGGTTTTCAACCTATATCTCAAATCCAATCCTTGGTATGATAAATCACTTCACTCTTTTGAAATATTTTCTTAGACTTCGCACTTTAGGGGGCAATCTATTACACATCATTTTGTCACCATGACATCTGACAGTTAATATGGATCTATCACCATCCATACTCATGCTTCCTTATAATTCAAAAATTTATATTTCTTAACCAAGCTTTGGAATCTGGGAAAATAGCTCTTAAATACTCTTAAATATGGCCTGTGCACTTTTTGCGGTCACTTCCTGCTCATGCTTGGATATTACTAAGCTTCCCTGTGGACTTATGTGCTCTGTTTCTCGTTAATACCTGCATACCCCATTTAAATTAAAATAAAGGTGAAAAGTAACTTCTAGAAGCATAGTTGGGCACATATTCTTCCAACTAAAAGCCTTTGAGTCACACCAGTTCGGGCTAAATCCCTCCAATCAGAGCTTATCCCCTTGGATCAAGGAACCCTAATACCCTCATTTGTGGATCACACCCCTCTATTGGTGGATCGCCTTTGTTCTGCCCCAGTGCTCACATTACCAAACTTGCAACAACCATTTGAGATCGAGACAGATGCCTCTGACTATGCTATTGGGGTGGTTCTTACTTAACAGGGACATCCAATGGCATATCACAGTGAGACATTGTCTGACACAGTTCGCAAGTATCCCACTTATGACAAAGAAATGTATTCCATTGTGCAAGCTTGTTGACAATGGAAGCATTACATTTTGGGGAAGGAAACAATCATCCACACAGACCACCGGCCCCTGCAGTTCATACAGACACAAGGGAAGTTGCAGAATGATCGCCATCAGAAGTGGTCCACATATCTGCAACAGTTTCATTTGAATATCAAGTACAAGAAAGGTAGCACCAATAATGTTGCAGACTGTCTCAGCCGACCACCAATCGTGGTGCTCACCACCGTGCTCAACTCTTGTGGGCATGAGACTTCTGATTGGTCACTTCTCTATGAGAGAGACCCAGAATTTGGCCACACTTACAAGGCACTCTTGGGGGGTACGCAAGTTCCAAATTTTCACCTCCAAGATGCACTTTTATGTCACCTGGGACACCTTTGTGTTCCTTCAAGCGGGCGTGCCAAGATGATATGGGAAGCACACTACAGTCGAGTCGCTGGGCATTTCGGGGTCGATAAAACAGTGGCAATACTACAGAAGTATTTCTATTGGCCGAACCTTCGAAAGGATGTCGAGAAGCACATCATATCCTGCACTGCTTGTGCCATTGCCAAACCGACCATCAAGAAGCAAGGCCTATATACTCCACTACCTACCCCTAGTCGACCTTGGGAATCCATCTCCATGGATTACATGTCGGGCCTGCCTTCTACTAAGAATGGAAATTACTGTGTTTTCGTGGTCGTTGACAGATTCTCAAAGATGGCCATTATGGTGGCCTGTAAGAAGAATATCACAGCAGAAGCCACTGCTAAACTCTTCTTTGAACGAGTGTGGGTGCACTTTGGGATCCCACAGTCTATCATATCAGATCGAGATAGCAGGTTCCTCAGCACATTTTGGTCCAGCCTCTGGTCGATGTTGGATACCAAGCTCACCAAGTCCACAGCTTTCCATCCCCAAACAGATGGCCAGACAGAGGTCGTCAACAGAATGATTGTACACATTCTGCGCATGTACAATTCCAAGCATCCACGCACATGGGACGAGAGCCTCCCCTATGTACAACATAGTTATAATCGGGCTCTCCACAGTTCAATCGGCCATAGCCCCTTTCAGGTGGGCTTGGGATTCCAGCCACTATGTCCCATTGACGTAGCCATGCCATTTGCAGCTGCTCAGGCCAATTCAGCTCATGTCCAGTCTGAAGTTGACAAAGCCAGTAGCTTCATTGAGTGCATTCAACACATCCGCCAACAGGTTCATGATATATTGGACAGAGCCAATGCCAAGTACAAGCAACGCCATGATCAACACCGGGTGCCACACAACTTCCAGGTGGGTGACAAAGTATGGCTACATTTGCCGAAGGAGCGCCTCACTGGACCCCACCGCAAGCTTCGCCCGCTCCGATACGGGCCGTACACCATCACCAAGGCTGTAGGGAACAATGCATTCGAGCTCAGTATTCCACCATTCCTTGGTCTGCACCCAGTCTTCAATGTGGATCACCTTCGTCCTTACTTCCCACCTCTACTGGACACCTCGGACATTACAGAACAACTCACACCAACAGAGTTAAACCCAGACTGCATGGAACAGGCCACCACAGATTGTATCATGGACATGCAAATCAAGAACACTCGTCAACAGCAGATCCAACTGTATCGGGTTGTCAAAGCTGGCCAACTTCTGCACCAAGGAAAGTGGTTCACCGGGGACCAAGTTCAGCAGAAATTTCCTCATCTCATGGAGGAACTTAACGCAATGGGGACCATTGCTTCCTAAGGGGGGAGGAATGATCCAGGTGGATATTGGTAGTCACCCACCTATTCCACTTGGGGCCCCACCATTGTCTCTTTCAGTTTTTTAGTTTCGGCACAACTTACTATTTTTAGCAGTTTTTCGGGTCCTGAACTTATGGAGTCGTTTTGAGGCCCTAAACGAAGTTTTTTTGGAAAACCAAGAGCAACATCTCACTCAAAATTGGTAGTCCTCAGATAGATCTTTCTAACGAGGTATGGTTCATGTCAAACAAAGATCGTATGCCAAAGTTACATCCCCGGGAAGTTGAAACACCAATTTACCCAAACGGGGCCCATAGTTTTGGCGCTTCATCTCCTAGGGTCAGGGTTTTGGATGTTTAGGGTTTTACATTGTTTCTAAATAATAAATAGGCCCTCGAGCCTCATTGTAACTTAGTTCAGAGGCCTGTAGCCGCCACATCTCTTCTCAAAGATAACTACCAGCGCCCTAGCTAGTTTATTTCCATTCTGTCTGTAAGCAAATTTCAGTTCTTTGATATTAATGAAATGAAGTGATTTTTCGATTGCATCTTTGTATCTATGGTTATATGTTTATTCTGTTGTGTTCCTGCATAAATCCAGATCACCATTGTTTTCTAGTTTATAATTTACTACTTTCCATATGTCAATTCTTATTGAAGTTTGTGCTTTGTTTTCCTAGAAGGTGTGTGTGCTCATTTTAGATCTTCATGATTAGGATTTTATTTTAGTATTGTGATATTATTTCAATAGATTATTTTTTCCTTTTAAAATTATTGTGTACGAACGTGGATTGATATTTTAATGCTAAGTAATTTACCCAACCTTTTATGCGTCATTGACAAGGAAGTATACATAAGCATTTACTTTCAATTTAGTATGTCTTTTATTTTATACATCTATGTTTAGGAAGAGCAGTAAGACGAGAGGTAAGAACATGTGCATCACGATTGTGGGGTTCTTCCTAACCAGATTTTTTACACTTACATCTCATTTTAGTTGCATTCATTTTTATATGCATAGTTAAAATTCATGTTAACAATCATTTAGGATGCATGTATAGGGAAAGAGATTTTATGGGTAGATTTTTTAGAGAGCATAGTTTGATTCCATCATCAGCGACCACACCCACTAGACCACAAGGTATTGTAAGATCCACATCATCTTCCATATCACACGTTCCATCTTTTGCATTTAGAATAGGACTTCTTGAGGTAAAAAAAATCAGAAATTCTACCTAGAGAATAACCAACTTCATCTGCAGAGGAAGTGGTAGAAGACCCTACAACTGCAACCGAAGGAGTTTTCTTCCTTTCTTCAACAGGTGAACAACTTATTTCACAAAATTTAGAAGTACCTAGTGAAGAATAAGAAGAAGAAACATTTTTTTGAAGAACCGTTGATAGAGGAACCAGAGAAAGACAATCCAGTTGAGGAACCTTATATAATCTCTAAGGAATCAACAATGGAATAAGGATAAGGAGAGGTACATGATGGACACATAGGAGGAGGAGAATAAATACCACCATTTGGTAGTGGTAGAAGAGGTGGAAGGCCTCCCCTTCGAGGTGGTAGAGGTGGTAGAGGTGGAAAAGGAGGAAGAGGTGATGGAGACAACAATAAAAAAGAAGATCCTTTCAAATTTTATATTCAAGATATTGATCTTACTATTACTATGGAAAACATTTATCCATTTTTTCATCCTAAATTCCATCCTATAAGGACATAGGATCTAGAAACATTCTTCTTTGAATTCGAAGTCTTATGTAGATCTTATGATTATTTGCATGATACTCAAAAGTTGAAATTGTTTCCAACCACATTGAATGATGGGGACCTCAAATGGTTTATGGATTTAGGAACTAATTCTATAAGGTCATGGGATGACATGAAAATATTATTCTTATAGAAATATAAGGATTATTGTATACATCGTGACCTTAGAGAAGAATTTTTTTAAATGACTCAAAAATAATATGAAAGCCTTTGGGATTTAGTAGAGATATTTGCATATAATGTTAAAAGAGTCAAATTGCATAATTTAGGACTTGATACATTAAAAAATCTCTTACTTAAAGATATAAGGGATAATTATATTGGCCTTATTAACTTGATCGGTAAAGGAGTTGTGTCTAAACTATCCTTTGAATAGATTTGCAGACTATGCAAACATATCTCAAGACGAAAGACAAAATATGGTATGAATCCTAGAGATCCAGTTATGAAAAGGGTAAGTAAATATGCATTAGGAAAAGTAAGTAGAGTAGATCTTGGTAATTTCCTTGATGACTTTAAAATTGATATTCTTGGTAATCTTAGTGAGAAAATTGATATGCTAAGAATGAAAATCAAGCAAAAATTTAAAAATAGTGTTTTTTCCATATTATGTCTTATATGTTAAAAAAACATGCACTAAAAGAATGTCCTCTTGAAAATATAGAAATTTATGTTATTTTTGTAGAGACTCATGCTACAAAATATTTCCCTTCAATAGTAGGATTAAACGTTGTTTACCAAGAGGAAGTTGGAACAAGTCAAATTGTAGAACATATTTTTAAGTTTCTCCTAGAAGGCCTTGGAAACATCGCTAACCAGGTATGGCACAACATCCTAATGCACAATTTCAATCTTATTCACAACCTCAGAATAATTGGAACACACCCCTACCTTGAAAATCTTGGCCACCCCAACCTCAAAATTCATCTTGGTCACAAGGATGGCAAGGTTTCTATTGTAGAATCCACAATACCCTCAATATTTCCAACAATATCCTTAATATCAACCTGAATATTATTCTTCACCTCAACCTCCTCAATCTCAATTTCATCCTCATTTGAATACAAGTCAACCTCTTCCATTACCTTCTACTTCATTTCCTCAAAGACCCAATAAGTTACCTACACAATCACTCCCCAGTCCCAATAATAAAGCACCTCAGCAACCCATTTACAATGTTGAAGTTCAAAATTTTTGAACTTACATGGTAGCTCCTATAGATTTAAATGATGTTCATTTTAAATCTAGGAGATTTTTACGAAAAAAATGCCTCATGTTGTCATTCAAGAATATAAAGAGGATTAAACTCTTGAAAAGGAGGCGACTCTTCAAAACGAAGAAATTCCTAAAAAAATAGATGAAAATGAAATAATACCAACACCTATAGCTCCTCTTGTTGAGAAACCCTCTATATCCTTATAAAATCATCATTTTCTGAAGAGACTACAAATTGATAAAGGTGTAGAGGAGAAAATTAATTTACAGTATTATAATATGTTAGATGAGTTGAAAAATGTTTGCATTAAAATCCCTTTACTCTAAGAAATAAAGGAAATTATTATTTTTTCAAAAACAATAAAGGAGTTGTGTATTAATAAACTTGGAAGAAAAATAAAGAAATAAAAAAAGTGCAACTCAGTGAAAATTGCAGAAATTATAATGGGAAAGTATGCAACTGAAAAATACTTAGATCCAGGAAGTCCCATTAAAAAGATTCACATTAATAATGTCAAAATATCAACCACAATGATTGACTTGGGAGTAGTTATAAATGTCATGACAAAGAGTACTATGGATGAATTAAAATTAACTAATCTTCAATATAATCCTACTATATTGCAATTAGCATACAAGTATGTTATTAAACCAGAAGGTATATTAGAAGATGTATCAGTATTCCTAGATTCATGGGGGTATCTTGTCCATTTTGTATAAAATCTAAAAATAGGATTCAAATTGATCTTATAATGTACTATAACAAGATGTTGAATCCTTCTACAATTTGTAGAAACAAAACATGATCGCACAATCACATAATAAGAAAGAGAAAAAAATAATTAATCGCACAACACAAGATGTATCTGGGGAAAGAAAGTACCCAAAACCCCTCTATCTCTATATTGCATATGGTCAAGATTATGAAACAATACAATTTTATTCCTAACACTGAGAAATCTCTTGGACTCTCCTGACTGTCTCACTCTAATCGTGCTCGAATATGGCTTGTAATCTACGCAAAATCGGTCAAGTATTTAACATTTTTCTTGCCTCTATCTGGACTGCCTTCCTTACACATTCTTGGGCTAATTGAGCACCTATTAATTAGGAAAATACCAATTAATGATTGTGCAATCCTTCAAGGCCTTCTCGATGACCTCATGAATGACCTATACAGTTTCCTAATAGTACCATGATAGATCTCTTCCCTTTAACCTCAGTCTCAATTGGGTCTTCCTTAGAACTTACATGTAACATCTATTTCGAGAGAATTATCAGTTAACTGATTAACCACTACTTGTGAATTAAATCATATTTAATTCACTGGACCTCTCACTAGCTCATCTCTCAATTAGAACTAGTTAAACTAATTTTAACTCAATTAATTGAGTTAACTAATTAAAACTCACAAATAATTGTAATTGGACCCCCTTAAATCATGGAAATTCCTCTACATGCCTCCTCTTTAACCTCTAACATGACTTTCCTAAGCTAAATAAGCATTACTAACTCAATTAACTAATACAAGTTTTCATGAGATGAAATTACAATTTCTCTTCCAATTTAATTAAGGGAATATTAAATCAAAAGCCTCATATGGTACCATTTCTCAGTGCCATTTTCTAGATTCAATTTCTGGATGCCATTTTCAATGTTTCTTATTGCCAATTTCAACACTCCCTCTAAACAAGAAAGGAATTCAATCTATCCCGATCTAGTAGCTTTGGAATGTTATGCATGCACCACTTATCTAGTGTTGTTTTCTCTTGCAACTCTTGAAGCTGAATAGCCTCCAAAAAAAGAATCAGTATGATTCATCTTTCATCATAGTCTCTCACTGCTGCTAGCTACTACATTTTCTAATGGAAACTCTACGCTGATGTTGACTATGCATTTGTGCCCTCTGCACTGCTACCAACTCTTATTTACACTCCATTATCTAACATATGTCACTATGATTTATGTATTCTTGGCATGTGACTGCATCAATATTACTAATCCTTCATGCTATTGTGTACTTAGGGCTCCTTGTAGCCAGGTTCGATCCATGAGACAAGCCATATCAATGGATATTTCCCATGTTTCTTCTCTTGGGATTATGGCTACACATCTCCCCACCTCTCACCTGGAGGTATGGCTACATGTGCTCCCTCCCCCCATCTAGCTCAAAACTTCCCCCTCATGGAGGTCTTTGTTGAGTGGATGCCTCCACTCTGTCTCCTCTCTGCTTCTCCAATTGTGGCTGATCCACAACCTTTTGAGACTGCTTCTGAGGTTGCATGTTGAGAGGTAATTTAGGCTCCCTCTCAAGCACCAAGTCACTAACCTCTGCTTTTCTCCTCAAAGCTTTACATGCATCTTCGACCTCAAGAGCATACAGGTTCTTAACTCTTACATTGATTTGTTTCACCCATCCCGTGGCAATGTGTCTAAGGAAAACCTTTCCTTTTCTAAATATGACATCATAACCGTGGTCTTCCAATACCGCTACGAAGACAAGATTATTATTGAAGAGCTCTCTGGATTATCCACATTGTTATAGAACATTTGTCGACGTTTTGAATCCCAACAGAGATCCATCTTCAAGACAAGTTATTGAATGAAGAAATGAAATAAGGATTTAGGTCAAGGATTAATAGTGAAAAGATAAATTAAAAAGATGCAACAAGAACTAATTAATATTTAATATTCTATTTTAATTATTTTTTTAAATAAGTAATAATCTTATATTTTAATAATTTATTTTAATTCTAAGTAATAATTTTATTAATTATTTAACTAATTTTAATTTAATTTTGAGACATAATTTACGAAGTAATAATAACATTTAATTATTATTAATACTTAGAAATAGAATTATTAACTAATTGAATAAATTCTATATTGTGTTGATTAGGATTAATTAATAAATAATAATAATAATAATAATAATAATTGCAATAAATAAATTTGGGAACAAATAAATTTTCGTGTTCATAAAAATAGATTTTATTGTTATTTTTTTTAATATTTAGTCTATTGATTAATTATTAGAACTTATTATGTAAGAATATTTTAATATAATATTACAATATTTGTAATAACCCTAGTTATTATTAATCAAAATAAGATTATTTACTAATTTAATTATAAATAAAATAGAGATTAATAAAATTAATATAAATATAAATATAAATAATTATTTATTAATTGATATTGGCGACATTTATTTATCCAAAAGAATAAATAAATATTAATAATATTTAAATTTATTTTTTTATTTTTTATCTTATTAGGATAAGAAAATTAGTTTTTATTAAAAATTATAATTTATTAATAAATCAAAATAAATTAATAGATACTAATTAATATTTAATTTAATTCTTAAAACATTAGATACTAATAATTAGTAATTAATTAATTTTTATTAATTGTAAATAAAAATAAATTAAGGGGATAATTATTGAAAGTAAATAATTTAATTATTTTAAAGAAAATATAATTATTGTTAGATCTAAAAACGACTAAATCCTAAAATTTAATGGAAGAGAAACAAACCTGAGGTACTATACCTGGGAGATTGACTAACTGGAGGAACAAATTTGTCGTATTAGACACTGCCAATTGTCACTGATTTCACATCCTCCATCCTTGTTGAGGTTGTGAGGAAGTTTTATAATATGTCAGTCTGAGAGGGGGTTAAGATTCTTCTTTAGTCTTGGAACATACAAAACATATGTCAGTCTGAGAGGGGATCCAGAGTCCCTCTGAAAGGTAATTGTACCTATGTTGGTCGTGCTTTACTGTAATGTCCCCTAATAATTATAAAATAATAAATAATATAATATAATTAAATGAATAAGTAAATAAATAATAAGTCAAGAGAATAAATAAAATAGTAAACAATAACTGGAGTTATAAATAAAATAGTAAATAATAAACTGGAGTCTTAAATAGTCAACAAATAAGTGAAGTTAAGAGTTAATTAACAAAAATTAAAAATGAATAAATTAAGAAAGAGTTAAATTAAGAAAGTATAAAAATAAGTAAAGTTTACAAAAAGTAAATAAAACTAAGAGAAACACTAAATTAAGTAAAGTTAACAAAAAGTAAGTTAAATTAAGAGAAACACTAAATTAAGTAAAACTTAAGTTGCATGTTGACAAACTGAATGTGTGCATGTGGTTCTCATTCCATTGTCATGGATTATTATTTCATCCATTCTCTAGAGAGAAAGCTATTGTGAGGCAAAGGATACCCTAGCAGTGGTATGTTGATTGAGGGCTCAGAGGTGGCCAATTGTGGAAAGATTACATACAGCTAAGCCTACGGTTGGGTGGAGAGTTGTCCCAAAAACTTTGTTGCGATTAGCAGAATTCAGATAGCATTCAACTTTGGAGTCTCAAGTAAGGAATATTGTCATTATAGGTAAGTCGTCTCGTTCATGTTTCTAAAAATTCTATGATGATTAGTTAAACAATTTTTAGGGTGATCATTAATTGTTTATTTGATATAATTAATTGCATGTAAATTTGAGGTTGTTACATATGGTATCGGAGCATGTTTCAACTCTATGTGGCCTCTAGGTAAAAGTTTGAATATATATATACAGTTTTTATGTGATTTTTTTTAACATATTAAAAATACAAAGGTTAAATTTTTAACAAAATATACATTCAAATTAATATGCATATTTTTAAATTGAATAATTACTTACATCGGTTATTAAATAAACACTATTATTCATTTAACTTTGATATCACTTCTTACTCGCATGTATAAGGCTTTACAAAATATTAATATAATTATATACATGTTACCCAAAATACTATTATAATATTATTTAAAATAATTAAATATGAACTCCACATACGTGTTTACATGCATGCAGATTCCAAATATGTTACCAATTTTTATTTTTAGCTTGTTTGCATGCATGTGGATTCCAAATATATTATCAATTTTTTTTTTTTTTTAACTTGTTTACATGCATGCTGATTCCCAAATATGTTATCAATTTTTTTTATTTTATGATTTTTAAAAATAAAGGATTTACATTCATGCAGATTCCAAATATATTATCAATTTTTATATTTATTTTTAACTTGTTCGCATGCATGCGGATTCCCAAATATATTATCAAATTGTTTTATTTTATGATTTAAAAAAAAAGGATTTACATGCATGCGGATTCCAAATTATTTAGTTACTTTATTTAATATAGCCAATTATTTCGTTAGTTTAAAACATACAACCCTGAAATTTATGCATGATAGTTTTTTCTTAAGATTAAGAAAACTACTACATAAGAAAATGAATTTATGCATGATGGTTTTTTCTTAAGATTATGAAAATTTACTTCATAAGAAAATGATTTGTTTTAAAGTTTCTATATTTTTTCATATAGAAAGTGTTAGTTTTATATCATATATAAAAGTTTAATTAATTTTAAATAAGAATGTAGATATACGAAATTAGTTTATAAATATTATATATGGTTATATATATTTTATTGATTAATAAAATGGTTAATGCACGATTAATATTAATTACTAATTAATTAAATATACAATAATTAGAGAGACCTTTAGGTTATTGTTTTCATGATTAATAATTATAAATAATTTTTCACAATTATTTAATTTTTTTATATTTATAGAGAAAATTTCAAAAAAATTAAAAAACTAATATTCACAGAATCTATAGATGGCAACCACTAAATCAATAAGTTATACATGTGGCCTTGAACTTAAGGAACCGTTTGATGTAATCAACATTCAACCAAGACTTACTTTCATTTTTATTTTTAATTTTTTTAAAACCTAGACTTAAATTTGCCAACGTCATTTTTTGAAGTTGGGGTCTAACCGTTAGTTTATTCTAGTCGTATTAATCATAGCACACTCAAAAATATTCATTAGAACTCCATTAAATTTCTTTGGTGAAATGTATTTAAAAAATAATAATAATAATTAAGGAATCTTGCAGTAGTGGTGTTTGAATCATTTTTTTTTTTTTAATGGTGCAAATGGGTTCAACACCATCAAAAACTTCTAAAGCACCTAAAATATAACCTGGATTTACAAAAATCCCTGCCGGATTTTCTTAAAATCTTACCGGAATTCCCATGATTTTTAGGGGAAAAAAAAGCAATATAGTTAGACTACTGCATTTTGTTTAGGTTTGAATTATACTTTGTTTAAATAAAAAGAATTAAATATTATCATTGATTGATATTGCTTTTTGAATGTGTATATGAAAGAGAAAATAAGGATTTAAGGGTTTTAATACATTGATAAGAGATAATATTAATATTATTGTATGGGTAATTAATATTCAACTATGAAAAAAATAATGTTGATATGAGGAGACTAATTATGAAATTAATATTGTAATTTACATAAGATTTTATCTAGTCTTATATTATTTGAAAATGGCACAACTTTATAAATTTATCTATTGGCACAATTTGACAATGGGATATAAAGAATATACAAGTATGAAGATCAATTGGTTCCTTAGCTCTAAAATTGTTGAGATTGAATTATAGAGGTTTTGTGGTTGTACAAGGGCTATGAAATGCTTACTAGTGGTGAAGATAAATATTACATCTATTTGGGATTAACTATAGAGAAATTAATGTTGTGGTGACATGTACAATAATGAGCTAGTGTTTAAGAATGAGATCGTTCTTTGTGAATTATGGGTGACCTATTGAGATTGGTGGATGAAAGTATGGTCCATTGGTTGAATATCTTACATGAATGAAGTATGTAATAAATACAACTCATGAGGGTCATGATCATAGGATAAGCATTGATTGGGAATAATATCGATATCAATTAGTGTGTTGTGTTATCCCATATACTAGAAAGAGCACCTACAAGTGTAAAACATTCAAATCGAATCAATATGAGTCAAGTAGTGATGGTGACTTAATAGTTTTTATATGATTGAACGACTAAGATTATGATAACACGAATTTAGAGGATTGTTTACTTATAGTGGTTGAAATTATTAACGCCCATTGGTTATCTTGCTTCGAGGATGTTTCTTTCCAAGAGGGAAGAATGGTAATAAAGGAACTATGTCAACCAACACTAAAAAAGGGGGGGGGGGATGCTAGATAGATACTTAAGGGGGTTGAATATAAGTATCACAAGGGTAAGAAATCAATAAGAATGGATAGCCTATTTTGGAACATAATAGAATATTTTGGAATAATCATAATTTTTTTCTCTAAAGGTATCCCTTGAATGAAAAATTTAGTGGCAAATGCTTGTGGAACCATATAATTATCTCCATACGAGAACATGATGAGAATCACTATAAGATATATTTAAGGATGATACATACAAGGAAGAAAATATTTGCAACCAACTAATGAAGTGAATAATTATGGTAATAATGAAGGTCATTTTGAAGGAACTTAAAAAGTATGATAACCTAGATTAAAGAAGTAAATCCATAATAAAATTGATCAATTAAGGGAGATAAGTTGTGGGCATGAAAACATCTATAATAGTTTTTCCCTTTAATGCAAGAGCCACATTATAAAGGTTTTCCATAGTTGACTAACTACATGCATGAAATATGTAAATCAAGATGTATGATTAGGAAATTATATTATTTTAATGAATTAAAATAGGAAATGATAAGTGGATTACATTTGATAGCCACCTTATTAAATTTATTTATAGGGTATTACCCAAGTTGGGGAATAGTAACAACATTTCCAAAGTGTATCAAAGTTATGCATTTAAGAGAGGAGGAAAGGAAACCACAATGACTGCGGGTGAGAAATTAAAGCCAATTTGATAATATGTTTTTAAAATTGAACAAAGTGAATAATTTTTCATTGTAGAAGCTAGTAGACATGGAATATTAGGTAAATGAGACCAATGGAAAATTAAATTGCGTCTATGAATATTCGATATGAGGAAGTGAAGGGGTGATTCCATCGAGAAGAAAAATATCTTAAAGATATGATGAGTGGATTGATAAACATGATTCGTAAGGGTCAAAGTGATGACATATAAATTCAGAAATGTCAAGGTAGGAAGTTATGAGCACTTGTAATTGGTGAGAAACGATAAGTGATAAACTAGGAAAGTGTTTCAAGGACAATGAATGTTTAACTTTTGGAAAAAGGAAGACACTATGTAGACTAATGAGAAAACACCGAGCATGATACTTTGAGAATGATTACACAGAAATTGGCAGAAGAAGTGAGAATCAAGTAATAAAGGGTGTATTTGAATAAATGTCACTCATGAGTGGATTGATGATCTAGTGTTACTTAATATAAAACAACTTACTAGCGTGTGTCAGTAGTATTGAAAGAAGTTATTTCCAAACACATGGGGCATACCAAATCATTCATGAATGACAATGGTTGTAGTAATTCTATGCATTTCAAATTCTAAACTTAATATTTAATAAGTGAAAATTAAGGTGGAAGAATCCCTAGTCCAACTTGAAGATGAGTGAATCCATGATAAAATAGATCAAGTGGGAACTTGATGAGATAATAAAATCTTTTTAAAGATGAACAATGACAATTATGTGAGTGATGGATAAATCACCAGGGGACAACAAGCCCTCAAGCAAGTGGATTAAGCATAACATAAGACTTAAATAAGGATGACCTCATGTATGGGTGTCACTGGATAAACAAAATATGTATAGTGATCATGGAATTTTAAATTGATATTGATGATTTAAATTATCGTACAGCCAGTAATATCTTAACAATGAATTTCACTAAATTTTCCTTGGGGAAGGAAGAATATATGATGAGAGATTAAGGCCCAATATGATATGATGATAGATTAAGGCCCAAGATTATAAGGCTCAATTAAAATTTAAAGATGTACTTAGATGAGTATACCTACGGTGTAAATATTCAACTTCCTAATAGAAAGAACAAGAAATTATTATTGAAAAGTAGTTCGTATCTTGATGAAAATATGACACTAATATTTTTGATGAGATAACATAGATCCTAGAAGGATGTTGAATAATCTTAGTTCATTGTAGGTATTCAATGTTTATACAAGCAAATGAAATTGATTTTACGATGAATCGTGATAAGAATGCTTATGATCTAGTATTGTTCTATATTTGACAAGTATTGAGAGGATATGAGGATAATGATGAACATGTGGTTTGTTATGATAATGATGTTATATGCTCATGATGGATATGATATGCATGACGTGACATAGGAATTATGATGTTATAATATGAGGTTATATTGACATGTGGTTAGTTTATTATGTAATTTCATGATATATATTTGATGCAAATATGTTGATGTTATAACTTATGATGGTATTTCCTAAGGTGAAGCATGTGGTAATTGCATGCAGATTTTATGACATGCATGAGCATGTCGCTCTTTACTATTCATAATGTTGTGATTAACAATGATGTTATGTTATCATGATGGCATGCAAGAGTTGGCATGTGGATTTTTTTTATGATTTTATGATTATAACTAATGCATTGGATGCACGTTGAGATGTGGTGACTGATAGGGACTCTACAAATGGGCCGAGAGGGCCAAGTTATTTAATGATCTCGTGGGAGCCCATACCTACGAGGGAGAATATGTAACACCATATGGGTCGAGGACAAACTCAATCAACACTACATATGCCAGTGGTTCCTTTGTCTTGTACAGCTCTTGATGGATAGCTCTTGAAGGCTTGTGGGACCATCTTGAGGAGGCCAAGGGCCTGATATTGTAGGCCAAGTGCCTGGTATTGGATTGGGATGTTGAAGTCTAGAAGTGGGTATAATACTTCGATGTCTGTGGTTATGCACCTTAGTGAGTTGTGGGGGGAGTGGGCCAGCCTTGCGAGATACCTGGAGTACTACTGCATGGAGTATTGAGACGGGTGTCTGCCTTGGGGAAAATGAGGTCTGGGTCGAGCACAAGCCTTGGGGCCAGACTTGGCTATGGACAGGCCGTGGAGGCTTATTCCTGGTTCCGAAAGTGGGAAAAAGGATAGAGATTCCTTAAGATTTCCTAGGTGTTGTGGGAACTTTCGATGCCTGTTAGTTATACTAGTTCAGCAGAGGGTGTTGGTCATACATGAAGTAATAAATAATCTAATATAATTAAATACTTAACTTAGGGACAAAGTTCCTTGAAGAAGGAGAGTATGTAATGTTCCCTAATAATTATAAAATAATAAATAATAAATAATAATTCAAGAGAATAATAAAAATAATAAATAAAATAGTAAACAATAATAGTAGTTCTAAATAAAATAGTAAATAATAAACTGGAGTCCTAAATAGTAAACAAATAAGTGAAGTTAAGAGTTAATTAACAAAAAGTAAAAAGGAATAAATTAAGGAAGAGAAACTAAGAAACTATAAAAACAAGTAAAGTTAACAAAAAGTAAATAAAACTAAGAGAAACACTAAATTAAGTAAAGTTAAAAAAAATCAAGTTAAACTAATAGAAACACTAAATTAAGTAAAACTTAAGTTGCATGTTGACACAGTAAATGTGTGCATGTGTTTCCCATTCCATTGTTTGATCTATTTAATAGACATTGAGGAAGATTCATGTATCATTCTTTCATCCATTCTCTCGAGAGAAAGGTATTGTGAAGCAAAGGATACCCTGGTAGTAGTACATTGATTGAGGGCTCGGGGGTGGCCAGCTATGGAAAGATTACATACAGTTGAGCCTACGGTTGGGTGGAGATTTGTCCCTTGTTACGGTCAGCAAGATTCAAATAGCATTCAACTTTGGAGTCTCAAGTAAGGAATATCACCATTACAAGTAAGTTGTCTAGTTCATGTTTCTTAAAATTCTATGATGATTAGTTAAACAGTTTTTGGGGTGATCATTAAATGTTTATTTGATATAAGAAATTGCATGTAAATTAGGGGTTGTTACATATACCTCTCGTCATCTCCAAAATCTATGTTCTTCTAGAGGTCCTTCTCCTCCAAGTCACTCAAGAGATATTTATTCCCCATCAAATGGAATGAGGCACAACTGTCTAGATACCACATGGATCCCATTACAGTGTTGGCCAAGCATGCAATGAGATTAAAATCAAGCTTAAACTATGAAGCTAGCGCTTCACCTGCTGCAACTGCGGGCTCCTTCTTGCTTTCCTTTTTATGTGGATAATTAGAGGCATAGTTCCTATTCTTGTGACAGTGAAAACACTTAATCTTGGACAATTCTACCTTGCCCTCTTCGCCTTGGGACTTATTTCCCTTGGCTTTATTTCCTTTTCCAACTAATGTAAAATATTCTTCTTTATCTGTGTTGGAAGTCCCATCTCTGGTGCTCTACCTTATCTCTTTTATTACCAAGTTGAACCACAAACGCTCCTAGTCTGGTAGCTTCTCCCTCCCAATCATAGAGTCTTGGTAACTATGCTAGCTTTTGGGAAGGCCTAGAAGAGATAGGCTCACCAAACCATCTTGGGCTACTATCACACCAACACTTCCAAGCTCATCTCAACATTGAGTGAACTTCGTCAATTATTTTGGTATTGTCTCGCCCTCCTCCATCTTGATATTTCTGAGATTTTCTTTCAGTTCCAACTTCCTATGGTCCCTGCTATTCTGAAAAATATATATAAAGGCCTTCGACATTGCATATATAGTCGCCATTCCATGGATACTCGAGATAATATGATCTCAAACTCCCTCTAACAAGATCATTTTTGCCTTTGCTACCTTCTTCTTCCATTCATCAATAAGTTGAGCATCTATTGTTGCGAGCTTAGGAATATCATTGTCTATGAATTCTTTTAGTCCATAGTCCTCAAGCACTCCCTCCATCCTTTCCTTCCATGCTATCTAATTTTAATTTCCCTCAAGGGAATATTCTAGTATCAAGCCATTGAAAGACATCTTGATCTGTTGTTGGATCCTGAAGAATAAATTTGCAAAATTGAACTTGTTCAAGACAAAAATATTTTCTTCTCTTCTATTATGATTCCTGGCACTCTGATACCATGTATAAAATCTAACAATGAGATTCAAATTGATCTTATAATTTACTAAAACAAGATATTGATTCCTTCTACAATTTGCGGAAACAAAATATGATCGCACAATCACATAACAAGTAAGAGAGAAATAATCAATCACGCAACACAAGATGTATCTGGGGAAAGAAACTACACAAAACCCCTCTATCTCTATATTTCATATGTTCAAGATCATGAAACAATACAATTTTATTCCTCACATTGATAAATCTCTTGCACTCTCCTGACAGTATCACTTTGATCTTGCTTGAATCTAGCTTGCAATCTAAGAAAAATTGGTCAAGTATTTAACGTTTTTCTTGCCTTTGCCTGGTATACCTTCCTTATGCATTCTTGGGCTAATTGAGCACCTATTAATTAGGAAAATACAAATTAATAATTGTATTATCCTTCAAGGTCTTCCCGATGACCTCATGCATGACCTGTACAATTTTCTAATAGTACAATTGATAGATCTCTTCCCTTTAACCTTAGTCTCAACCGGGTCTTCCTTAGAACTGACATGAAACAGGTGTTTATAGAAAATTCTCAGTTAATGGATTGACCACTACTTGTGAATTAAATCTAATTTAACTCACTGGACCTCTCACTATCTCATCTCTCATTTAGAACTAGTTAAACGTATTTTAACTCAATTAATTGAGTTAACTAATTACAACTCATAAATAATTGTAATTGGACCCCCTTAAATCATGAAAAGTCCTCTACATGCCTCCTCTTTTACCTCTAACTTGAATTTCCTAAGCTAACTAAGTTTTCCTTACTCATTTAACTAATACAAGTTGTCATTAGATGAAATTACAATTTCTCTTCCAATTTAATTAAGTGTAAATTAAATCAAAAGCCTTATATGGTACAATTTTTGGGTTCCATTTCTAGATACCATTTTCAATGTTTCTTGCTGCTAATTTCAACAAATTTCATGATTTTAACTCCAAGCACTAATCTATGAGGTTATCCATTGATACTTGGTAGGTCATGTTGGCCATGGCCAATGCATTTATTAGTTATAGGTATGGTGTTATGCTTATTTCTAATGGAAATTCAACTAAAAAGTTCACATTATATCCACCAGCAAGAGTAATAACTGAAATAGAGAATGAAGAATGGATTGAAGATGATGATGAATATTATATTCAACTAGTTTTAATTATCTCGCAAAATGATGAGGAAAATCAATCAATGAATCTGATGAATAATCATGATTTTTCTTCATATTGTAAAAAAAATTACTGTGTACATATGTTAGATCAAATTTTTCAAGAAATTTGTAGTGTTGAAGATTTTTTGTCTCGACAATCCAAACTATTATTAAACTCATTAGAAAATTTTGGCAATACTCTTATAGAGATTAATCTAGGAAAAACATTAAATATCAATAATAACTTGGAGGAGTTTCAAATTGATTAAGATGTTAAAAAAACATTCCTCTGCATTTGCATGGGAATATATAGACATGAAAGGAATCAATCCAAATACATTCATGCATCACATTTATAAAAAAGAGAATGTAAAACCTATAAGACAACCATAAAGAAGGATGAATCATAATCTGAGGGAAATTGTTAAAGAAGAGTTATAGAAATTGCTCAATGTGAATTTTATTTACCTAGTTTCAGATAGACAATGGGTTTCACCCTTGGTTATTGTGCCAAATAAAAATGGAAAGTGGAGAGTTTGCATATACTATGAGAATTTAATAAAGCAACTCTAAAATATCATTTCCCATCACACTAACAAGAAAGAAATATTTTTCTTTTCTTAATGGTTTCAACGGATACAATCATATTCAAATTTCACTTGCAGATCAATATAATACAAATTTTACATGTCCATGGGGTACGTATGTTTATATGGTACTTCCCTTTAGTTTGTGCAATGCACCTACTACATTTCAAAGAGCAGTATTAGGTATATTTTATGACTTGATCCATGATTGTGTAGAAGTGTATATGGATGATTTTACTATTTATGGGAATACTTTTGAAGAATATTTGGAAAAAATTGGAAAAAAAAATCCTTGTTAGATGTAAAGAAGCTAATATTTCATCAAGTAATGAAAAATTATTTATGATGTTTAATGAAGGAATTGTTTTGGGTCATCATAGTTCAGGTTTTGGAATTAAAGTGGATTCATTAAAGGTTGAAATCATCTCCAAAATTTTAGTTCCTACATGTCAAAAATGTGTTCGGAATTTTCTTGGATTCACAAGTTACTATAGAATGTTTATAGAAAAATTCGCAAAGCTTGCTTCAACACTTTTCAAATTAATCACCAAAGATTGTGAATTTCAATGGGATTTTGATTGTCAAAAAGCTTTTGGATTATTGAAACAAAAAAGATCTAAGGCACATATTTTAAGAGGGCCAAATTGGCCCCTCAAATACAGCTTTAGGGGTTGTGTTTGTTAGGGTCCTATAATCTATAGGATCTCAAGGTGATTGATTATTTCATCTCAAAATTTTCATATTGTAAATGATATTCCATGATTGTAAATTATTTCCAAAAAGGTTAAAACCTTAGGAAAAATATGCTTTCACATCCAAATGCAACATTAGGATATAAGTAAGTATGTTTTGATTGAGTTAATCACATCATTTAAATGTGATTAAATAATTTGTAATAAGGTTTGGAACTACAGGTTTTAATTTTGTCAAAAATGACAAAACTAGGGAAGAATGGCTTATCCAAGGTTTCAGAGACCCATTATATGTTAAAGGTGCTCAAATGGATTTACTTTAAAAGCCTTTAGAACTCCGCATTACCATGTTTCATTGGTGGACCCACCTCACCTTTTCACATCAAGCCTATCGCAAAATACTTTAAATTGTCATCTCCTACAAACCTTCTGAAATACGATATACAATGGAGTGGGACACATTCACCTACCACACTTCCTTTTCATTTCATTTCCCTTAAAAATCATTAAACCTTACCTTTTCTACCTTTCTGTTATATCTTTCTACTATAAATTTTCATCACTATATCATTGTTTTACCTCTGCCTTCCCATTTCCCTGATTGCGATTAAAGTGGGGCCATTCTCTCTGACACGTCACCCTTTCCCCCACCATTCATCACATTTCGCAAATTATAAATTTTTCCATTCTGCAAAATGTTAAATCTTTCGATCACCGATATGCGATATCCATCGCATCGCAAGATCGCACATTTTATAACTTACCGTTTAAGGTGCCTGCAAGGTATTTTGTTTAAGTTGCAATGCAGTTGGCCCCACCACAGCAGCTCCAGCTTCAAGCCACTTGAAATTACATAGAAACCTCATAAACATTACCTTACCATAGAAACCTTTCATCACTTTATAAACTTCATCGATGCAGTGGGCTCCATCTCCATTATGCCACATCATCCTCTGCTAGCACAAATCGCACTTCACGGATTTTATCACTTACCGCATTTCCTAAACTATAAACCCAGCAATGTGCGGTAAAATATAAACATTGCGATGTGTGATGTGGGTGGGTCCCAATCGCATGTCGCACTTCACAAAATTTAGCATTTAACCCCCGTGCTCATAAAAAAGCCTAATATTTGCGATTTGCGATGCGGTCAGTCCCAATTTACCTGCCATGTGACTTCTCTCTCCCCGCACTTCGCACTTCGCGTGTTTTAGAGTTTACCTTCCATTGCTTATAGTAAAACCTTAATACTTGTGATTTGCAATGCGATTGGTCCCGCCTTCCCTCCATGTCACCTCCTCACTTCGCATCGCATCACTGATTACATTCTTCATATTATAAACTGTAAAACATTCGATGTGTGTTTTTTTGTGGATGTGATAAAGTTCATAACTGAAGTCTACAGAATTTCAAGTCCGATTAATGAGCTTTTACGTTGTTTTGTTTGAAAAAGGGTTAAACACGGTAGAAAGGACTCGGGTAGAAAAAATACAGAAAGGGTCAAATCGGGCAAAGGCTTTGCGCAAAGTTAATCCATTCGTAACGACAAGAGCAGAAAGGGCATTCATACAACATTTCATCTGCTAGCACAACATTCAATCTGCCAACACATCAGTAAAATGTGGTCCACATCCTAACTTTCCCACTACATCAGCACCGACTTTGCACAACGCATTCCACTGAGGCTATAATTCAGTGACAGTTAGAGTTTTAAATTCAAGTTTAAGTCTAAAAATACCATGTTTGTTAGGGACTATATTGTAAGAATTATTTTTGTAAACTTTTGTATAAATACTTTAGTTTGGGAAGTATAAAATGTCAATTGATTGAAATCAGAATCATTACTGCCTTTTGGAGTACTGTAAGATTTTTCAAAGCACTGGAGCATCAATAATAATTGGACCATTCACAGGATTCTTGTGGCTTAAATACTGGTGATGTTTTTCTTCTGTTATTATGTTTCATTTTCATCTTTCATTGTAATCATCTGAAATTCCAATTGTAAAGCAGAAAGCATGATGAATAGGATTTACTATTGAGTACCTTATTTTGGTTGTGTTTACAGTCATAATGTTTTCCACTAAAGACCAAACTAAAGAATTCTTAATTGCTCTTTAGTTCTGCTGAATCTTTTCATATTTCTATCATAATCCATTTATGAATTTGAAAGATCTAGTAAATACTCCTAGCTTGCCCTCTGTTTACTCTGTGAAAATTTGATGCAACCATCCAGTTATATTTTGACTCCATTGCCCAATAGACATTAATCCATTGAATACAATCAATTTTCCAAATCCAAAACTCAAAACCCAAGTACAACCATAACTAGCCTAAAACTTATCAAAACAAAGTTAAATATTATAGAGAGAGCCCTCACTGAAACTAGTATGGCTAGAACCCAGTTTCCAAATTTGGTTTGATGTTGCCTTTTTAGTTTTGCTTCAGCCTCAGAATTACATAATGCTAACATAGTGGTGACCATACTGGGGAGAGAAACCTTTTATCTTCCTTAGGAAAGCACATCAAAGTTCAGATCTGGTCACTGATGGTGGACAGTGCCCAGACACAAAGGCTGCAATTATTCACCTGGAGACTGCATGATTCAAAGAACCTAGCTTTTGAGCATTCATGGCGACTCCACAACATGTTGACCAAAGTTCCTTCTGAACAAGATGACAAGATTTGTGGCAAACCTTCTATCTCATGAAGCTTTAAATGCATTCAGGAATCAATTATCAAAATTTTAGCTTGATGAATATTTCCTAAAGGCTCTCCTTCGCATTTTGAAATCAAGTAAATGTAGTCTTGAAGCTATAACATGTTTTCTGGAGATATTTGTTGAAAGATATGAAACTATTATTGAAATTTTAAATTCTCAAATTCAATCATACAATTTCCAAGATCCTAAAGAATTCTTGGAAATTCTTCCTTCCCCTAAGCAAGAGGAAATTGTACTACCTCTTGACTTACATAGTGAGGATGATTGTGCTTTCAAGTGCCAAACTGAAGATGTGGGTTCAAGGTTTAATATTGAGGACACAACTACTCAACTAGTCATTGAATGCCTAGAAGAAAATATCATACATCATGCTTTTATTGATCCTATAGCAGAGTATATGGAGGTTCTTCTTAGCTCAAATTCTCAAACATATACTCTTTATAAGGGTCATATACATCAGCAGTTTCTATTTCATATTATAAATTTGGTTATGAGGACACATAATCAAGTTATACTATTGATTTTCTTGACAGACAATCAAGTTTTCCATTTGTTTCCACAGCGACTTGACTGGCTTCATTGGCATTTTTGTATTACCTTATTCAGCATAATTTTCAGCAGTATAGGGTAGGTAGCAGTGTGAAAATAGGCTCAATGTTTAGAGCATGTTTTCAAGCATTCTTTCCATATTTCAGTTCAGTGTATTTCAGATTTTAGTGTGCAGAAAGTTATGATTTCAGTTTGAGATTTTCACGCACAGAGGTTTTATAAGAGAACATGTTGCAGATTTGGGATCAGCCCAATGGATTAGGCTACTAGTCTATGGTGTCCTTGGCACCTCACATGGAGAGTGCCATCCCCAAATGAAGCCACTGTTAGGGTCCTATAATCTATAGGATCTTAAGGTGATTGATTATTTCATCACAGATTTTTCATATTGTAAATAATATTCCATGATTGTAAATTATTTCCAAAAAGGTTAAAACCTTAGGAAAAATATGCTTGCACATCCAAATGCGGCGTTAGGAGATAAGTAAGTATGTTTTGATTGAATTAATCACATCATTTAAATGTGATTAAATAATTTTTAATAAGGTTGGGCACTACAGGTTTTAATTTCCTCACAAGGACAAAATTGGCGAAGAATGGCTTATCCAAGGTTTTAGAGATCCATTATAAGTTAAAGGTGCTCAAAGGGAATTACTTTAAAAACCTTTGGAACTCCACATTACTATTTTTCATTGGTGGACCCACCTCGCCTTTGCACATCAAGCCCATCGCAAAATCCTTTAAATTGTCATCTCCTACAAGCCTTCCGAAATACAATATACGATGGAGTGGGACCCATTCACTTGCCACACTTCCTTTTCATTTCATTTCCCTTAAAAATCATTAAACCTTACCTTTTCCACCTTTCCACTATATCTTTCTACTTTACCTTTCATCGCTATATCATTGTTTTACTTCCGCCTTCCCATTTCCCCGATTGTGATTAAAGTGGGGCCATTCTCCCTGACACGTCACCCTTTCCCCCACCATCCATCGCAATTCACATAAATATGCACTCTAGTACTCTATTCCAAATTTGGTACCAGTCAACCGATGGGAATCTCTAAAGAATCTTCTTTTGTTCATGGTCGTGGTGGTAACTTATTCAGCCTAAAGATAGTGTTATAGATTGGATCAGTGCAGATACGATAAGATGGATGAGTAATCTTTGGAATTTGGCTTAGCTCAATTAAGCCTGGATCACACATGCATCACTTTTCTGAGTTATTTCGTTGTAACTATCTTCAGGCCATAAATTCTTTAAGAATTTCAAGCATTAGTGTGAGGATTCAGTGAGACTGAAGCAAGGAGATTTTTGTTGTAAAACATTATATGACTCTATTTTCATTTTGGTTTGGAACGCTTGGATTTATGTTTTCTTGAATGCTTTAATACATAAGTGATATAGTATTTTATATTTATGGATTCATGTGTTTATAATATGTAAAGTTATTGAAGTAAATTATCTTGTCTCGGGTTGTGGAAAGGGCCCACCACCGACCTCAACCAAGTTCTATATCGATTTTAGTTAGTTAGGAAGTGTGTTTGTGGATTAGAATTAGCATAATTGTACTTAAAATCGTTGTTTATTTTTGCAACATTAAAATATTCGGTACTTAGGAATGAAATTGAATGACATCCAAAATCTTTTGTAGATATGAGTTTTATGTTCAAATGGTAACTGGTTAGATTCCTATTTTGAATTGTGTGAGTTTGTAAAATCATTTTCATAAGGATTATTTTATTCTGTAGGTTTCTCTTTTTATTTTGAGCATTGATAAAGAACATGTTTCAGCTTAAATCAGATTCTTAAAGGATGAGTTTCTCACAGTAATTGATTTGAAACCTTTGAACTGAACGAAATACTCTATTGTTTGTGGATCTTAAGTTTTAATAAGGAGTCCCTCTAGTTGATGTTAAGTATACTTGAATTTTCGTGAGATTATGTAGGAGTTGTGAGTTACTTGTTTCATTCTTTAATAAATTTCAAATATATTTATTGAATTAGGAAGTTGTGTGAATGATTCTAAGTTTAATAGTTTTGTTAGGTTCACTTTTCAATTCCTAGTTTGACCCTGGGGTTAGTTCTGTGTGAATATTTTGAGCAGGACAGATTGTTTAAATTGAATATGAGTATTTCTTATGATGGTTGTTGAGTTTATTTCCAGAAGAAAACTTTAATTAGTTGCATGGTTATTGAAGATGAATTAGCAATTTGAATTGTGTGTGACATTGAAGAGTATAATAGGTTTCTTCACTTCATAAAACTTTAGTGCAACAATTTTAAATTAGAAAAAGAGTTTGGTCATTTGGTACTTAATTTTGTACTAAGTAAGTATAGGATAATCAATTTAGATCTAAACCATAATGCCTTATAGCTCAAAGATTACGAACTTCATATTCACAATTTTAAATTTAGGAAATTATAAGGACATATAAAACCCTAACACTCCTTATTATATATTATACAAGCAAAAATTTAACTACTCCAGAAAAGGAGTTCTTATCAATTGTTCATGTTATCAACAAGTTTAGAAACTACCTCACTCAGTAAGAGACTTTTATTCACATGGATCCTTATTCCATAGGATATCTTACGAAAAAACCAATAACTAATGGTGGGATTACTAGATATATTTTAATATTGCAGGAATTTAATATTACCATTTTAGAAAAGCCAGGAAAATAAAACACAATTTTTGATTTCTTTTCCAGGATGAAAAATGATATTACTAATATTCCTATGCTAGATCATTTTCCCGATGAATATATTTTTTTAATATCTACTAAAAATCCTTAGTTTGTATATATTGTTAATTAATTGGCTATAGGAAAGTTTCCTCCTCAGTTATCAGCAAAATAAATACAAAGAGTTGTCAAATTTGGTGCACCCTATTCTTGGATAGAAGGAGAACTATACTGAACAGGAGTTGATCTAATCATTAAAAGATATGTTAGAGAACATGAGGAACCTAAGATACTTAAAATATGTCATGATGAAACTGTGGAGGATATTTTTTCGACAGGTGAACTGCATACAAAATACTTCTTTTGGGATATTATTGACCTTCTCTTTTCAAGTATTCCAAAGAATATGTCAAAATATGTAATAGCTATCAAAGGGTGGGGAAACCTATCCAGTCTAATGAGATGGCTCTACAACAAAAGGTACTAATATAGCCTTTTGATAAATGGGATCTAGATTTTGTTGGACCAATAAATCCTCCATCTAAGAAAAAGAGGTACATACTTGTTTGCAATGATTATGTTACTAAGCCACTAACTTTTGCTAATAAAAATGATGTTGTTACAATTCCTTTTTAGGATATTTTCACTCATTTTGGAGTAACAAGATAAAATTTTTGATATCAAGGTGTGCAATTTACATCCAAGATCGTACATAAGATCATGGATAAAAACAAGATCAGGCGTCGCAAATCCACTCCATATCATGTACAAGATAATGGACAAGTGGAATCCACAAACGAAGTTCTCGAAGCCATATTGACCAAAATTGTGAATCTACATAGAAGATATTGGGAAGATAGACTTCCAGAAGCACTTTGGGCATACTGGACCACATGGAGGAATACCACTCAACATACTCCTTATGAGCTTGTTTATGGAAAGAAAATTCTACTTCCTATTAAATTCCAAGTAGAGACATACAAGAAAACAACAAAATTGGGGCTAGATCTTTCTGAAGCTCAAAATAAAATATTGGCACAACCAAATAAATTGGATGAGATTAGACAATATGTCGTTCAAAGGAAAAGCATAATTCAGCATTAAAGCACAAGATGGAATGACAAGTTTATCAAGGTCGAAAATTTTAAACCAGGTGATTGGACCCTTCTCTTTGGTTCCAAGTTTAAATATTTTCAAGGGAAATTCCAAACACATTGGTTAGGCCCTTATGATATAAAAAATGATTTTGATAATGGGTCAGTAAGGATTAAGACCATTGATGAAGAAATAATCATTTTTATTGTTAATGGGCATGGATTAAAACTCTATCACAAGCCAATAACAAGTGAAGAATTTGTTCAAAATTTGCATATGTTCTAATTTGAAATTGGTAGAAAAAAAAGGTATTATTCTCCTCTTCTACCAAAATATGTTTCATTTATTTTCTAAAAAGAATAAAAATAAATTAAAATAAAAATCTATATTTATGAAAACCAACATTTTTGGTGTAAACTATGTAAGAAATCCTAGTTGAAAACCATTGCTCTTGGAAACTTGGATTTCCCCTTTTCCTTTTCCCTTTGCAAATATTTTTTTTACTTCAAACTAATCAGTTTGAATAATTTGTTTATCTTTTAATAAGATCTCATTAGCATCATCAACATTATTAACATCGGTGATAATAAGTATCCTGGACGAATTTGAATCAAATCTTTAAGATTGGTAACATTTTGTAGCCACTGAAACATCTTGTAGCTAATTTATCCTAAGGAGTAGAAAAGCATTAGCTTTGGACCTGCAAGAAAATAAATTTCAAATAAAAAAATAAGAGGTAATCTAAAAGGTAATATCAGGGTAATTGGTCAATTTGCTAAAGTTTAACTATATGATTTGAGATGTACACATGGAAAATTTTACCATTATTTTTTATAAAAACTTAATCTAGGCTTATGAGAAGCCTCACATTCTAATGACGACTTTAATAAAATCCATTGTGTTACTCCATGTATCTCAAAATACTCCTTATCCTATTTGGAAAATACCAAATCACAAGCCTGTCGCACAAATCAAGAGATGTTTTAAGGGATCAATAGGTAGTTATTACATGAATAAGGGATTCCTATTTCAATACCACCACATAATTTCATTATAGTTCTTTCTCCATTATTATATGTTATCCTCCTCGTTCGTTTCACCAAACTATTTCGCCCATCTTTCACCATTCCCTGTAACAATTGTTGAAGTGCGGCCCAGAGATAAATATTTACTTACAGCTATGGGAGTCATAATCCATTATGAACCTAAGGGAGTAAAATTATTGACTACTTATCCAAAGGTCAGGAAAAAATTGTAGAAATTTGGATGGCTTAAATTCCTTGATAAGTTTTAATGTTACGACACAAAGGTAATAAGATAATTTTCAATGGTGTTCAATGAAGATGAGGGTGAAATTGGAGACATAAGAGTGAAAGTGACAGAATATTTCCTAGCATAAGCTACTAGCTCTGAAGAGTTGGTGAAAGCTGGTTCAAATGCCAAAAATTGAAAGATGAATCATGGAAATGTTCCTTGAAAAATCTAGACATAGGTATCTAAGTGTTTAAAAAAGGAATTTCCGTCTCTGCATTGAAAAGAAAATGGCATAATTTGTTATTTATTCTGCAAATTTTTTCAAGTGTGAAGGTAGATATGGGGTTATTATGTTTTATCATGCTTGATTGTTGATGCATTTCATAAAGGGAAAAGAGTTAAATTTGCCATAGTATATGATAAGTAGTTTAAGGAAGATGGCCTTTAATATACAAAGAAACTTGAGAAATGTCGATAGAGCTTTTTATCACCATGGATTGGTCAAGCTTATTGTGGAAGCAGAATTAAAGGCTTGAAATGACAATTGGAGAGACTTTTTAGTAAGGAATCACTTTTTTGAAGTCTCAGATGAACAACAATCCCAAAAACAAGGAAAAGAAGAAGTAAGATTCCTCCAAACCCTAACCCTCAAGAACAAAATGCAAGGAATAAAGAAATTTTAGTACAAGAGACTAAAAATGAACAAGAAAAAATAGGGGGCATCCATACTAAAGGAGCGGAGCAGTTCGATGCACCAGAAAGTCCATTAAAAGAGAGTCCAAATAAAATTAGGCTGAAAAAGGGTTCAAAATTTCCAAATATTCTAGTGAATCCAGTAAGAGGGAGACCTAAGAAAAAGTAGAGCTTTAAAGAATGGAAGGAAGAAGTGTCAAAACGAAACACAACAATGAAAGAAGAAAAGTCGAAGACCATTGTTCAACCTAATCTAGAAAAGAAAAATATTAAGAGGAAAAATTCTCAGGAGCTAGAGCATGAAAGAAAAAGTCAAAGAATCACAAGAAGTATGTTAAAGCAATATAAAATCTCTTCATCAAAAGTTATATACCTCCAGGACTCATAATCACCAGTGCCACCAACCCCAAAAGAAAAAATCATAGAGATAGATGTTAATCATTAGCAGGCATATGATTACTTTGAATCATTGGAGAAAGGACAACATCGGGAAGGGTAAATCCTTATTTTGAACATAATTTTAATGATGATATTCCAATATACAATAGCCTTGTACTAGATGATAGCATTTCTTTTCATAAGGAGCAAGAAATTATTAAGAAATTAAAGGAGGAGATAGTTGAACTTGAACTTTTAGAAAATCATGTAAATGGATAAAATCAATTTCTCAAGGATTAGAATGATAAAATGCTCAAACGCATGTACCATTGGTGTATAAAATCCACGTAGATTGAAACTGATAATTGTAATATGCTAAAATAATAAACTTGAATCTACTCTACCAATTACGGAAACCAATTACGGTCGTGAAATCAAAAAACATAAAAGAGAAATAATTTCAACCACACATTACAAAATGATTTCCTGGGGAAGTCCTTAGCTAAAAAAATCGCTATATGTATTTTTCATAAGTTAGAAAATATGTGAACATCACAATTCTTTTCTCCAACTAGAGAAACCTTTGCACTATCTCTATCTATCTCACTGCTTCCTATACAAGCCTTGGCCAATACTTAATCAATTTTCTGCCCTCTAGGATCCCTATTTCCTTTTGTTGTTTCTTTGGGTAATTAAAACCTATTAATTAGGGCATTCCCAATATGAATTTTGCAATACATCTAGGGCCTTCCACTGACTACATGCACCACTTGTGCAATTTGTATGATAATACAACTGATATTACATTTCCCTTGAAATCCAATCTTAACTGGGTATTTCTCTAATATGACATGTATAAGTTATGTATGGCTAATTTATCAATTATCTGATTGATCACTGCAAGTGGTTCAAGCTCAAGTTCCACACTTTGACCTCTCACTAGTTCCTCCATGAGTTGGAACTAGTTAAATCGAGTTAATTAATTACAACTCAAAATAAACTCAACATGGGGTCCTGTTTTGTAAAATCCACACTACATGACTCAAGTTAGAACCTAACCTCAAATTAACTGAACCAACTAAGTCAAACTAACTTATTTAACTCATACAAGTTTTCATGTGATGTGGAATTACAGTTTTTTTCTAATTTAATTCAATGGAAAATTAAATTATAATATTTCTTGGTGCCATTTTCAACACTCCCTCTCAACAAAAAATGGATTATCTGATGCCCTAATCCTGCCTATAGGGAACTCGATCTTGCTTCTTGACAGTGCCTTCGTCAAGATTTCTACATTTTATTCATCTATAGGAATGTACTCTAGCATCATGAATCACCTTTGCACACAATATTTGAGATGGTGATACCGGGTGTCGATATGCTTGGACCTATCATGAAAAATTGGATTAATCAAGAGTTTGATGCAACTTTGGTTGTCATATTAAATCATTGTAGGATCCGTTTGTTGACAAAAAAACCCAAAAAGGATCTTCCTCATCCAAATAGCCTCACAAGTTGCTTAACTAGTAGTTATGTACTTTGCTTCTGTTAAACTAAGTGTAACTGATCTTTGCTTCATGTTGTACCAAGAAATTTTTTTTGACCCAACACTGAAGATTCCACCTAATGTGCTCCTCCTATTGGATGGACTCCTTGCCCAATCTACATCTGTGAAGCCTTACAACTTCACTCCCTTTGTCCACTTCTACCAAAGACCAAAATGAGTGGTACCTCTGAGGTATCTCAACACTTGTTTGGTCTCCTTCAAATAGAGCTTGGTTGGCTTAACCATTGCTTGACTAAGTTGGTTAACGACATAACACATGTTTGGTCGTGTGTTCACCAAGTACATAAGTGAACCCACAAGCTTCCTATAAATGGTAGCTTCTACCACTTCACCTAAAGTAGCATCTTCCTTCATCCAATTCCCTATTAGAGGAGTCTCCATGGGTTTGTTGCTCTCCATGTGAAACTTCGTTGGTATTGGCATTGGCATACTTTCCCTGAGAGACAAATATTTCCCCATCTCTTTGCCAAATTTCCAAACTAAGGAAATAATGCAATAGCCCCATGTCTTTCATCTTGAATTGTAATGTTCCAAATTTTACAATAAAGTATTTGGAACATTAATCTTGCTTTTATTTTATTAAAATGAATAAAATGGGTGAGGGAACCCATGTAGCAACTTAATAAACACTCCTAAGATGCAAAAGTCACTTAAGTGGCTTAAGTTAGCAGCCCAAGTGTGACAAGGGTCCAAAAGCAAGTGAGCTAAACCATGGTTGACCGAAGTCAACAATGTACCCAAGAGGGGAAGCTTGCACAAGAATATTGCGTAGTTGGATGGAGGGAAATTCAAAATGGTAGAAACCCTAATGTGAGCGGGATCCATGGCAAGGAAGCATTCCTTGTATAAAAGATGAAGGAGAGCCATTGTTGGGGTTTCATCTTTGGAGAAAGAATTTGGAGGTTGAAGCTCTCTTCAAATTTGTGCTGCTTAGCACAAGAGGGATTCCTGTTTAGGAATGCCCTCCTCTTCCATGGGAGGCCATGGAGAGATTTTTCTTCATCTTCCTCACATCTTGGCTTGAGGCCAAAGCAGTCATTTGCAGCTACTGCATTATTCTTGCAGCAAGAGAACGCTGGAATTGCTGGTGTTGCAGTGAGGGACCTTCATCATCTCACTTCCGGAGTTGTTCTGTAGAGGAGGGGCCAATCCCAGAGCTTCTATTGCAGATTTTGGCATTAGGCCATATGTTTTCTCTCATGCCCAACGCAATCTCCTTCCCTTACAGCGTTATCTTCAGAGGTGGCTTGCACAAGGGTTTCATTTTGTGCACTATAGAGTGCAATCTTTAGAAAGGGGGTCAACCCCTTCACTTTGGAGTTCATTGGAGGAGGTATCATTGTTATTGCAGCATCTTCTTCATTCTCCTATGTTATATCATATTTGAGTTGCAACAACTACACTACAACTCCAACATTTTTCTGTTTTATGTATTTTAGCCAATCCCTTGGAAGATTGATGTAATAATTTTTTTTGGGGTTGAGATCTTGCTCCCCCATCTTTATTTGAGCATAAAATGTCATATCATCTCATGTATATTATTTTGCAGTCATTTTCTCCTATAGACTGTGCAGTTATAGAGTAGTTGGGTTTATGCAGCAGTTTATTCTCTTGTCTATGTACATTTTCCTTTGAGGTTGATTTGCACTCACCTTGAGAGGTATTTTCCTCAAGGATCTTATATAATATTTGCTGCTACACATTATGTATCATATTGTACTCTTCTGACATTATATGATGCATTCTTTCACTGTTTTTCATATTGAAACTTTAATACTGCTGAATATTCTCTCATTGAACATTATTTCGGTATACTTGTTGGTGGGAGATCTGAAAAACCTGCTTAAGTTTATTTATTTGAGCTTATATTCTACAAGGAGTTGGTATCAGATATGTTCTAAGGCATCCCATCACTGGATTGCCATATTTTCACATGGGCTTCCTTATGCAGCGTCCTCATGGATAGCTGTGGCAGAAATTCCTTGAAGGGAATTATTAGCCTTCGACAAGTTCTATTGGCAGAGTCTGCTAGTGGTCCAGGTAGCCTCTGGATCTCATCCTTCCTTTTGAAGGTGACATATCTAGTAAATTCCCCTAACAGTCAATCTCTGAAATAGTTCAGTGTTTATTTTTAATACTCCCGAAGTAGGAAAATAGGAATATCTCAAGATATTCCCGGCATTGGAGAAATTTCCCCATTTGGGATATTACAGTGGTATCAAAGCTTCGAACTTGGCTCAGCCTGTGAAGTTCAAATTTTAGAGAAGAATAGGCCAAAATGATGCAGAAGGTGAGATTAATCTCATCATTTTTGGGTCCAGCAATAACCTCTCCAAGGAGGTTGAGGAGATAGAAGAAGGAGAAGAGGAAGGACCATGCACTTCCTACTCTCATAGAGAAGCAGAGCAGAAGCATGGAGAACACTTGGAATTCGAATTATAAGTGAGTATCTTGCTGAATATGGAGCAAACCCTAGATTCTTCCAAGAGACTCTATCTTTTCACACTTGTTCAGCAGGGAGAGGAAAGAACTTGGTGGTTCAGCCATGGGAGGCATGCAAGGGTTTCTGCTCTTGCTGATTTTTCTCAGATATTGATCAGAAGATTTGGCCAAAGGAGGGAGGAGCCCTCACCACCAGAGGCACATGCCAGTGCTATCACACTCATGGAGGAGCAGCCTCCACCTTCAGCTATTTAGGCAACCAGCACACTTGAGGAAGAGACTCTTGCAGCAACACAAGATTCTTCCAAATCTCTCCAAGGTACGCATGAGTTTGCATCTATCATGGAGGATTGTACTTTATTGCATGTTGATTGTCTTGAGGAGGGAACTTTCACTGCGCTGTGCCATTTTGGAGGAAAGAAACCCTCATCATCCTCATGCACTATTGATGAGCCATGCATCACATGTGAGGGTGGGGTTTAGGAATTTTGTTATGAAGGAGATTGCATTTCAATGTCCCATGAAATGCAAAAGGAGAAATATGTTTTGGGACAAAGGTAGCTCTTCTAAAAGAGGTACCAAGTGGCAGGACACTTACACCAAAGAGCAGAGCTTTGTGGATTATATGTGCCCAACGGAAATGTGGAGGATCCATAACCCATAGGTCCCAGAATCATTTCACAATTATTGCACTTGATGGACAAGGGGAGAGCATGGGTGCATCATGATGGGGTGGCATTTCTCTTACCACTCATTATGTTCCCATTTCAGATTGGGTATGGTGGAAGTATGGAGGAGCAGCAGATATTCTTGTTGCTCAGATTTTGTTTGAATGTTGCGGGAGCAAAAGGAGGCACTAGCATGGTGCAAGAGAATTTCTCTTTGATGTTGGATGGCCAAGCAGCACCTTCTTCATGGGAGGAGCTCTACATTTGCAGAAACATTATGGGAGGAGTCTTTGTCAAGATTCATGTCAAAGAGGGGAGCTTTTAGATGACAGTGGCCCTACTCCAAAGGCCAGCAGCGCTGTCACTTGAGAGCTTGAGTTACTTGTTGGAGTGTCCTTCAAGCCACTTCACAAGTGATGTACTTTGGAGGCATGTAGGTGATGAGAATGAAGGATTAATGGAGGAGAGCACTCCTACTACATTTTGACTTTCTTGGCTTAGTTGCATTAGCACAAGAAGAGGAATCTACATGCAGTGTTTATGGGGTTCCTCTTTCATGCATTTCCATGCATATTCTTCATTGAGGGAGGAGTACACTTGGAAGGGCTTTCTAATGGATGTATATCAGCATGTGGCTAGATGGATAGCCCAAGGATGATGTGATGGTTGGCACAACCACTCCCCTACTATGTTGCATTAAGGGGGACTCTTCACTTGAGCCATTTCAGCTCAAAGGCCAAAGTACATGATGAGGGAGGCAACTATTTGTGACATGCTTTGCACTCTCTTATTTTATGAGCAGCATATCAGATCAAGAGGGATTCTTCCTTCTTGCACATTGTGTTTTGTTGTGCTTATGGTTCATTTCAGAAAAATGATGGCTATTTCAGAAGAGGGTTGTGGGGGAAAGCCACATGGATTTTGGTGTGCACCTTTGGCACCAAAATGTGTTTCCATGATCACACCTTGCAGGATGGATGTGGCAGCAAACAAGTGGCTGCAAAGACACTTGTTGCATCATATATTGAGGCAGGAAAATGATGCCCTGCGTTGGTTTCGTGCATGGGACCATATCTCACCTCCTTGCTCTCATAATTTATGCTTCCATATGATTGCTGGTGGAACGTTGTTCAGAGGAAGCATTGTTTTGGAGGAGGGAAATAAATTGAAGATGCCCATTGGGAGTGTGATTCTCCCTACCTTGCATGTTGTATGTTTCAGGAGAAGCAATGGGCATCCCATGATTTCCAAACTTCATCTCTTTCCTTCATGTAGGAGGAGCTATTTGGAGAGTTGAATTTTTGGAGGAGGCACTTCATGGTTTTTATGTTGATGGGGTAGCTTGGGTATCTCTTGAAGACCATTTCATTTCAGCCATATATCAGCAGCAGCCCCATATGTATCATGTGGAGGGAGAGACTCATTGGGTGGATATGCCCTTTGGGAAAGAAGACCTCCATTATTTTTGTAGCACATGCTCCAAGGGGAGTATGGAAGATGATATGGTCACCATGTTTAGCCATGTGTTTTTACATGAGGTGAACCATATGATTGCTTGGATGCCATATGTTTATGGATTCCAACTCATCACATATGTGAGGATTTGGGCCAGCTTGATTTGCAGCATTGGAGGAGAGGTCCTTGGGGATCTAGACTTCATCTTGCCTCTTGAAGGCAACACTATTGCAACCCAAGTTCAGCTTTCACTCCACATTCATCATAAGTGGAGAAGAGGACAGCGTGGGGTAGGCTATCAAGCTTACCAAGTTCAGAAATTCAGCCCACCTATTTCATGAGCACAAGGTGGAGGAGTACTTTCAGGAGTTGCCTAGTTGTAGGGTAACTAATTTTGATTGGTTGATTGCTTGAGGATGGAGGATCTACATGAGGATATTTCAGGCTCCATGCCTTGATTGGAAGACTTTTTGTAGTTCATCCTTGCTCTTGCTTGAGGACAAGCAAGTTTTGGGAGGGGCGGACTGTAATGTTCCAAATTTTGCAATAAAGTATTTGGAACATTAATCTTTCTTTTATTTTAACAAAAGGAATAAAATGGGTGAGGGAACCCATGTAGCAACTTAATAAACACTCCTAATGTGAAAAATTCACGTAAGTGGCTTAATTTAGTGGCCCAAGTGTGAAAAGGGGCCAAAATCAAGTGAGCTAAACCATGGTTGACCAAAGTCAACAACGTACCCAAGAGGGGAAGCTTGCACAAGAAGATTGCGTAGTTGGATGGAGGGAAATTAAAAATGGGAGAAACCCTAATGTGAGTGGGGTCCATGGAAAGGAAGCATTCCTTGTATAAAATATGAAGGAGAGCCATTCTTGGGGTTTCATCTTTGGAGAAAGAATTTGGAGGTTGAAGCTCTCTTCAACTTTGTGTTGCTTAGCACAAGAGGGATTCCTATTTAGGAATGCCCTTCTCTTCCATGGGAGGCCATGGAGAGATTGTTCTTCATCTTCCTCACATATTTGCTTGAGGCCAAAGCAGTCATTTGTAGCTACTGCGTTATTCTTGCAGCAAGAAAATGCTGGGGTTGCTAGTGTTGCAGTGAGGGACCTTCATCATCTCACTTCCGGAGTTGTTCTGTAGAGTAGGGGCCATATCTCTCTCTAGGATATCAGAAAAGGAGATCCTAGAGCTTCTATTGCAGATTTTGGCATTAGGCCATATGTTTTCTCTCATGCCCAGCGCAGTCTCCTTCCCTTACAGCGTTATCTTCAGAGGTGGCTTGCACAAGGGTTTCATTTTGTGCACTAGAGAGTGCAATATTCAGAAAGGGGATCAGCCCCTTCACTTTGGAGTTCATTGGAGGAGGAATGATTGTTATTGTAGCATATTCTTCCTTCTCCTATGTTGTATCATATTTGAGTTGCAGCAGCTACACTGCAACTTCGGCATTTTTCTGTTTTATGTATTTTAGCCAATCCCTTGAAGGATTGATGTAATAATGTTTTATGGGGTTGAGATCTTCCTCCCCCATATTTATTTGAGCATAAAATGTCATATCATCTCATGTATATCAGTTTGCAGTCATTTTCTCCTATAGACTGCGCAGTTATAGAGTAGCTGGGTTTATGCAGCAGTGTATTCTCTTGTTTATGTACATTTTCCTTTAAGGCTGATTTGCACTCACCTTGAGAGGTCTTTTCCTCAAGGATCTTGTATAATATTTGTTGCTACACATTATGTATCAGATTTTACTCTTCTGACATTATATCATGCATTCTTTCACTGTTGTTCATATTGGAAGTTTAATATTGTTGAAGATTCTCTCATTGAACATTATTTCGGTATACTTGTTGGTGGGAGATCTGAAAAACCTGCTTAAGGTTATTTCTTTGAGCTTATATTCTAGAGGGAGTTGGCATCAAATATGTTCTAAGGCATCCCAAAACTATATTGCCTTATTTTCACATGGGCTTCCTTATACAGTGTCCTCATGGATAGTTGTGACAGAAATTCCTTGAAGGGAATTATTAGCCTTCGACAAGTTCTATTGGCAGAGTCTGCTAGTGGGCCAGGTAGCCTCTGGATCTCATCCTTCCTTGTGAAGGTGACATATCTAGTAAATGCCCCTAACAGTCAATCTCTGAAATAGTTCAGTGTTGATTGTTAATACTCCCAGAGTAGGAAAATAGGAATATCTCAAGATATTCTCGGCATTGCAGAAATTTCCCCATTTGGGATATTACATGAATTCTCTTTCCAAATATTCTTTGCAAGATTTTATCAACTTCTCATCACCTGAAGAATTAAATCATCGAAATATAATACTATAATCAATAATTTACCTCCAACCACAATATGGTAAAGGATCGCATATGCTTCACTTTTGGTGAAGCCCAACCCGATGAAATAGTTGTTGATCCTAGTGTATAGAGCATGAGGTCTTTGTTTCAGTCCATACAACGCTCGCTTGAGTTTTCACACGTGCAACTCTATGTCAAAGGTCTAAAATCCTTTTGGATACTCTATGCACACCTCTTCCTCAATCACTTCGTTGAGGAAGGATGTCTTTACATCCATCTAATGTATTTTCCATCCCATTTGTGTTGAAAGTGCTAGAATAGATCTGATTAAACAGTACCTTGCTACTGGAGAAATGTATCCTCATAATCTATTCCCTCCACGTGAGAGAACCCCTTGGCCACAAATTTTGCCTTTTTTTTCTCGACACTCCCATCTATTACTTGCTTCACCTTGTAGATCCACCTGGATCCTTCAACTGACTTGTCCTTTGGTCTTGGGACAAATTCCCATGCATTTTTCCTGATAATGGAATCAACCCACATTGGTTGTTGCACTGCTTCCTTGAATTAGGATGGCTCTATCTCTACACTCTCGCTCATAAGAGCCATGTAGCCAATGTACCGATCTGGGGACCTTCTCTACCTGCATTATGATGTGGGTGCTCCCACATTCTCTCTAGCATCATGTATCAACCTATCAGCCTCTATGGTGCACTTCCTTCCATCTTTGTATGTCTCTGCATGAGTGGGTGCTTCCACTCTCTCCTTCTCTACTTGTGGTTGCTCTACATCTTGAGGTTCTTCTTTTGGAGCTAAAATCTCCTCATCTACATGCATATGAAGCTCCCTCTCAAGGGAAATTTGCATGGCCTTCCCTTCATCGAATTTCACATCTCTACGAACCACTATCATCATGTAAGATGGCAAGTACACCCCATATTATAAGGTGTATCAGTGTACCCCAAAAATATGCCCAACTTAGATGTTGGTCCTATCTTTTTTAGTGCATCCTTGGTAACATGACAGTAAACTGATGAACAAAAAATTCTAAAATGCACCACATCTGGCTTCTTACCAGAAAAGGCTTCCTCTGGTGTACTCATCCCGAGGATCTGATGAGGACTCTTGTTCTTTACATACACATATGTGTTGCATGCTTCCGCCCACAAGTGCAATGCTAGGCCTTGATCATGTAACATCGCCTATGCATCTCCCACAATGCTCATGTTCTTCCTTTCTGCAGCCCCATTTTGTTTTGGTTTATGAGGTGCTATCAACGCTCGTCAAATGCCTTCTGATGCACATAAGTTATTGAATTTATTCGACACATATTCTCCACCATTTTCGCTCCTGAAAGCCTTCACTTTCCTGCCTGTTTATTTTTCAACAAGTGCTTTGAACTCACAAAATTTTGAGAACGTTTGGTCTCTTCTCCGTGAAGAATATCCAACACTTGCATGAAAAATCATCTACAAAAATAAAATAATACTTGTGCTTGCCCATGGAGGTTGTCAAGAATGCTCCACACACATCTGAGTGAACTCTTTCAAGGATCAATTGTTCTTTATTTTCATTATCAAGAAAGGTCTTTGGTGTACTTCCCCAATGTACACCATTTGCATGTATCATGCTGATCAAGTGCACCCTTGGGAAGTCTTGTATAAATATGTTGCATTATCTTCAAAGCTTTATGGTGTAGATGGCCCAATATTCTATGTCATAACTCACTGATGTCTCAACTCTCCACCTTCTCTACTTTCATGCTCATGGCAGCACAATCTTCTACATCCAATCTGTATAGGTTCTTTACCCAACCCCTTATCTTCTCCACCCGTCCCATGGATATGTGATGAAGGAATGGATTTAATTTACTAAATATCACATGGTATCCATCTCTCATGTTTTTTCGAAACTCTTCTTGCACCAAGTTATACCACAAACGCTCCCACTATGGTAGCTTCTCCCTCCTATTTACTAAATCCTAGTAGTTGTTCCAATTCTTGGGAAGGCCCAGAAGTGATAGGCTCACCACATAATCTTCGGAAACTATAACACCACCACTTCCAAGCTCATCTTGACATTGGGTAAACTTGGTCAATTACTTTAGTATTGTGTTGCCCTTCTCCATCTTTATTTTCCTGAGCTTATCCTCCAGTTCCAGCTTCATGTGGTCACTATTATTCTGAAACAAATTTTTTAATCCCTTAGACATTGAAAATGGAGTTTCATTTCCATGGAGGTTTGAGACAATATTATCTCGAACACCTTTCGGTAGAATCCTTCTCACCTTTGCAATGCACTTCTTCCACTCTGCTAGATCTTATGCATCAACTAGAGTTGGTTTCAGGATGTCCTTATCAATGAACTCCTTTAATATATTTTCTTTCAAGACTGATTCCATCTGGTCTCTCCAGGAAATGTAATTTGAGCTACCCTCAAGGGAATACTCGAGCCTCATACCATAGAACGCCATCTTGATCTTGCTGCTAGCTCTCGAAAAGTTGTCTGTAAAACGTTTTCCTCCTGTAGGCATAAACTCGTATTCTTCTCTTCCATAGTGATTTTAGCTTTGATACCATTTATAAAATCCACGTAGATTAAAATTTCTAGTTGTAATATGCTAAAACAATAGACTTGAATCTACTCTACCAATTGCGGAAACCAATTACGATCACGAAATCAGAAAACATAAAAGAGAAATAATTTCAATCACACATTATCCAATGATTTCCTGGGGAAAGACTCAGCTAAAAACCCCACTATTTTTATATTGCATAATTATGAATATATGAGAAGATTACAATGCTTTTCTCCAACCAAAGAAACCTTTGCATTATCTCTATCTGTCCCGCTGCTTCCTAGACAAGACTTTGCCAATACTTAAATAATTTTCTGCCCTCTAGGATCCCTATTTCCTTGCACTATTTCCTTGGGTAATTAGCCCCTATTAATTAGGTAAATTTCCAATATGAATTGTGAAATACATATAGGGCCTTCCTCATAGTGCATGAACCACCTGTAAAATTTGGATGATTAGACAATTGATATTACACTGCCCATTAACTCCAATCTCAACTGGGTCTTTCTCTGATGTGACATTCATGAATTATTTATGGTTGATTTATCAGTTATATAATTAATCACTGGATGTGGTTCAAGTTCAAGTTCCACACTTTGACCTCTCACTAATTCCTCCATTAGTTGGAACTATTTAAACTGACTTTAACTCAGATAAACTGATTTAATTAATTACAACTAAAAACAAACTCAACCAGGGATCCTATTTTGTAGGAATGGCTCTACATGACTCAATTTAGACCCTCAAATCGAATTAATTCGACCAACTAAATCAAACTAACTTAGTTAAAACATACAAGTTGTCATGTGATGTGGAAAAGCAATTTTATTATAATTTAATTCAAGGGAAAATTAAATTAGAATCTTTCTTGGTGCCATTTTCAACAATTGGTATCAAAATAATTTCAAACTCAAGAAGGCTAACAATATGCTCCAATATAAAGTTAAAGAATTAAAGGCGAGAATGTTGATGAGGAAACCTAGTTGGGTAGTTTCCATGCAGAAGAAGAGAGTTCAAAGTAACTTGGACATCTTAATCCAAGCCTCTAAAACAGATCTTTGAAGATTAGTGCTACTACAATTTTGGAGTTTTGCCACCAATAGGTGCACACAAACATGAAAAACCAGCATGGGGGAACATTGAGCTATAGTGATTGCATCTTTTTGACAGTTTGTTACCTTATTTTACTTATTTTCCACTTATCATTATACCTCTACACCACCATTTTGAAATATAAAGCCATCAAATCCATATAAATAAGCAATAAGGTAAAGGTCCATTTGTGCTCTCTATTCTATATGTTTTTCTTTGTAATTTGATTCAATTTGCATGAGATATGAAATTTGATAGTTTTTGTACTCTCACTAACATTTCGTAGTTGAATCCAAGGTTCGAATAGATCCCATGGGAGATAAATCAGTGAGAGAACATGGGAATATGACAAATGTTACCTATATGGATTTCCACCTACAGGGAATACATAGAAAAATACTATTTGGCCACAACCTCAAAGTCCAACTCATGGTCAAACAGTGACATGATGCGTGAGGCATCGAAACGGGGTACGAAGTGAGGATAACTTCTTATCATGCGAGTGAGATCATGAACAATTTGAATAATGTTGATGTGTTTCTCACATGATTCGCTTCACATATAGCTAATCATGTGAGTACAAGTCTCAATAGAATTCAAAGTCTAACATGTCGATTTGTAGCTATATTTTAGAAAAAAAAATTCAGAAGTAGTTATTTTAAACTTCCCTGAGAAGTGAACCAAAATTGTTGAGTATTGGATGTTGAAGATTGCACATATGATGGATGTTATCATTACCTCTTAATATTGTTAAGGTTCATATATTTTCCAATTAATACAATCCTTTGATGTGGTTATGTCATCATGATGAGATCTTCTGTTTGATCAGTAATTCCCTGAGTTTTCCATCTCTCGTGCATCTCAAGAGGGCCCTCTAATGAGTACAAGTATGTATTTTAAATTTCATTGTGTTTCATTTCTGCAAGATAGTCTAGTTTCTTTTATATTCATTTTATACAAGGTTTATTTCAAAGTCTTTTAATTAGATGTTGTGTTTTATAAGCATAGTCTTTAGATGCTCCTTTAATCTCATTTTATTCTTGTTATTTTTTGGATCAAGTGCTTTAATAAAATCTGAAAACAACAAAAACATTTATCTAGATGCTTCTTGAATTAATTATTTTCTTTTATGCATTTGTTTAGTCTCAGGTTTCTAGACAATGTGTAGGCATGAATGACTTTGAACCATGAACATGCATACCAGTAATATTAGTTTTCTTAATTTCATAGTTATATGTGAATTTTATTCAATAAACATCAGTTCATTTAGATAGAATAAGTTGTCTCAATTTTCTCTTAGCCTAGAATTTATTTTCTCTATAGAAATATGACTTCAATGCTTTTTAGAACAGAGATTTCATTTTATCTTTCATAAAATAAACTTTATGGATTTCATAAAATAGATTTATTCTCATATTTATTTGAATAGAGTTTAAAGAGTCTTCATATAATATACTTAAGAAGAGATTCTAAGATCTTTCATAATATAGGTTTAAGATAGGAACTTTAAAAACTTTCATAATATAAGAATTTAGCATAGGAATTTTATTGCTTTCGTAGTATAGAATTGATTTCATAGAATAGAAGTGCATTCTCATTTAAAATATATTAAAATTTCATTGTTTTCTAGTTTAGAATTTATTTTTTTCCATATATCAATTCTTATTTCAGTTTGTGTTTTGATTTCCTATAAATTGTGTGTGCTCTTTTTGGATATTCATGATTAGGATTTTATTTCAATGTTGCAATATTCTTTCAATAGATTAGGTTTTCCTTTTAAAATTGAAATTCAATTTCCAAGAATATATTGAGTAAGTGTTCTTCACAAGTGTATGAACCTAGATTGATATTTTAATGCTAAGTAATTTAACTCACAATAAAATTACCCAACATCCTTAACCTCATCAACTAGGTGAAAGTTGTGAAAAGATGAATACTTCTATCATAATTAGTGTTTTCCACCAATGCTTTAAGAAAAAAAAAATTAAGGGGGAGAGATTATAATATAACTAGGATATAGTATCACTATTGTCTAATTATTTTTTTCTGATATCCACATGGATCAAGGGATTTATGAAAAAAACAGCGTTGGATATTTCAAAACGGAAAATGTTGTAACTATATAAATGAAAAATGAAAAAAAACTAGCTCAAATGTTGGTAGCTTATCTTTGAGAAGAGATGTGACAACTACAAAGGAATTTTTATCATAAAGAAGCCAAACTCTAAATATCCAAAAATTAATCCTAGGAGATGAAGCACCAAAACATTTTGGGCACTGATGGGGTAAGTTGGAACATCAACTTCTCAGTGTCGTAATTTTGGCATATAATCTTTGTTTGACGCATACGATAGCTCGTCGGAAAGGTTTATATGAAAAGTAAATTTTTGAATTGCAATCAAAGTTTATTATTCTTGTCCACCCTTCCCAAAAATTGTCATTCATGGCCTCAAAATGGCTCTAGAAATTTAAGACCTAAAAATTGTAGAAAAAACTACCAAAATAGAAAATTGTGTTGTGAGCTAGTGGAATAGGTGGGTGGCCACCGATATCCACATAGATCAGTCCTCCCCCATTATAAATAAATTGTAGCCATTGTGTTGAGTGACCCCATGATATGGTGAAAATTTTGTTGAAATTATCCCTTTTCTTGGTGCAGGAGTTGGCCTGCTTTAACAACTTGATACAACGTGATCCTCTATTCGTAAGTGCTCTTAATTTGTGTTCCCATGACCTGATAAATTATGGCATGTTAAATTTTTTTCAATGCAATTTGGGTTGAGTTATGTCATTGTTATCTTCTCTCTGGTTTCTGATATGTCCAACAGCGGTGGAAAAGTTCAAAAGGGTTTTCACCCACAACCTTGGTGATAGTATAAGGTCCACAGAAAAGTGGTTGAAGCTTTTGATGGGCCTTGATGGGGTAATTTTGAACATTAACTTCTCATGGTTGTAACTTTGGCATATGATCTCTGTTTGGCATGCATAATATCTCAAGTATATCCAAGAAGTACATTTTTCAATTGTTTACAAATTTGATGACTATTTCCTACCCATTTCCCCAAAAAACACCATTTAGGCCCTCAAAACAACTCCAAAAGTTTAGATGCTAAAAATTGTAGAAAATATTACCAAAATAGAAATATGTGTTATGAGCTAGTGGAATAGGTGGATGGCCACTGATATCCACATGGATCAGTCCTCTCCCCTTAGAATCACTGGTATCCATTATGTTGAGTGCCTCTATGAGATGGGGAAACTTATTTTGTACTTGGCCCATGGTGAGCCACTTTCCTTGGTGCAAGATATGACCTACTTTGACAACCCGGTATGGTTTGATCCTCTGTTAACGATATATGTATCCATGATTTGAAAAATTGTGGAATTTTCAATGCAATATGGGTTGAGATTTTTCAGTTTCAATTACTCTATGATTTCTAATGTGTCCAACAGTCGTGGAAAGTATGGTCGAAGGTGGTCCACATTGAACATTGGGTTTAGGCTAAAGAAGGGGGCATACTTAGCTCAAAATCATTGTCACCCATAACATTGGTGATAGTGAAGTTCCATAGAAAAGTGGCCAAATATTTCGTTGGGCCTCAATGGGGTAACTTGCAACATCAACTTTTGGGGTCATAAATTTGGCCATGATCTCTATTTTGTGCACATGATAGCCCATTATAAATTTCTATCCAATAAGTACATTTTATTACTACTAACAAATTCTATGATCGTCATGAGCTTGTTTCCCCAAAAAATGATATTTAGGGCCTCAAAACGACTCCTGAAATTTAGAACATAAAAATTATAGAAAAAAACTTCAAACATAGAAAATTGTGTTGTGAACCAACGAAATAGGTGGGTGGCCACCGATATCCACCTGGATCAATCCTCCCCCCTTAGGAAGCAACAGTCTCCATTGTGTTGAGTGCCTTCTTAAGATGGAGAAAATTCTACTGAACTTAGCCCCTATTGAGCCACTTGACTTGGTGTAGGAGTTGACATGATTTGACAACCTGATATACTATGATCTCTTGGTGGCAAGTTCTCTTCATGTATGTGTCCATGATCTGATCAATTGTGACTTGTTCATTGTAATATGGGTTGAGCTCGGTCGGTGTCAGCTACTCTATGATAATGTGTCCAATAGTGGTGGAAAGTATGGTTGAAGTCGGTCCACATTGAACATTGGGTGCAAATCAAGGAAGGGGCGATAATTAGTTCAAAATAATTTTCACCTGTAGCCTTGTTAATTTTCAAAATGGAAACAAGAAATGTTGAAAATGGCACCAGGAAATATTCTAATTTAAATTTTCCCTTGAATTAAATTAGAAGAAAATTGGAATTCCACATCACATGATAACTTGTACAAGTTAACTAAGTTAAATTTCCGTAGATGGATCAGTTGATTCGAGTTGAGGGTCTAACTTGATTCATGTAGAGTTGTTACTACTTTTTAGGAGCCCTGGTTGAGTTTATTTTGAGTTAAAGTCAGTTTAATTAATTAATTAATTCAGTTTATCTGAGTTAAAGTCAGTTTAACTAGTTCCAACTGTTGGAGGAACTAGTGAGAGGTCAAAGTGTGGAACTTGAACTTGAACCACATCTAGTGATAAATCAGTTAATATATGATTCGACCATAAATAACTCATGCATGTCAAATCTAAGATTTACCCAATTAATATTGGAGTTCAAGGGAAGTGTACTATCAGTTGTATAATCATCCAAATTGTACAGGTGGTGCGTGTAGTCAGAGGAAGGCCCTAGATGGATTAAGAAGTATTGGATGGGGATTTCCCTAATTAATAGGGGCTAATTACCCAAGGAAACAAAACAAGGAAATAGGGATTTGGGCAAGCAGAAAATTGGTTAAGTATTGGCCAAGGCTTGTCTAAGAAGTAGTGAGATAGATAGAGACAGTGCAAAGGTTGCTCGGTCTTGAGTAAAATGATTGTAATCTTATCATATTTTTCTAACTAATGAAATATAAAAATATTGTGGTTTTTAGCTGTGGCTTTCCCCAGGAAATAATTTTTTAATGTGTTGATTAAATTATTTCTCTTATATGCTTCGTGATTTCATAATTGTTTAATTGGTTTCCGCAAAATGGTAGAGTAGGTTTAAGTATATTGTTTTAGAAAATTATAATTAGCAGTTTGAATCTACAAGGAATTTCTACATGGTATCAGATCTAAAATCACTATAGAATAGAAGAATATGAGTTCATACTTGCAGGAGGAACAAGTTTTGAAGATCTCTTCTCCAGAGCTAGCGGCAGGATCAAGAAGGTGTTTTATGGTATGAGGCCCGAGTATGCCCTTGAGGGTAGCTCGAATTACATTTCCTGGAAAGATAAGATGAAATCAATCTTGGAAGGAAACAAATTGAAGGAGTTAATTGATAAGGACATCCTGAAACCAACTCCAAGTAATGTACAGGATCTAGTAGAGTGGAAGAAGTGTGTAGCAAAGGCAAGAAGGATACTACTGGAATGTGTTCGAGATCATATTGTCTCGAACCTCCATGGAAAGGAAACTTCATATGCAATGTGTAAGGCCTTAATATATTTCTTTCGGAATATCAGTGACCATAGGAATTTGGAACTGAAGTACAAGCTCAGGAAAATCAAGATGGAGAAGCATGACATGATACCAAAGTACTTGACCAAGTTCACGCAATGTCAGGATGAGCTTGGAAGTGTTGGTGTTACAGTTTCCGAAGACAATTTAATGAGAATATCACTTGTAGGCCTTCCCAAGAGTTTTCATAGCTACCAGGATTCGGTAAATGGGAGGGAGAAGTTACCGGAGTGGGAGAATTTGTGGTCTAACTTGGTGCAAGAAGAGATTCGGCGGAACACCAAAGATGGGACCTAATCCAAAGAAGTAGAAGAGGATTTTTCATTAGTCAGCAAATAAAATAAATCCAAGGGAAATAAGTCCCAAGGCGAGGAGGGAAAGCAGAAATACTTGTCCAACATCAAGTGTTTTCACTATCATGAGTTCGGGCACTATGCCACGAAATGTCCACGAAAGAAGCAAAGCAAGAAGGAGCCTGCAGTAGTAGCAACATGTGAAACTCTGGCTTCATAATTCAAACTTTATTTCACTCACATTGCATGTATGGAAAGAACTGTAATGGGAATCAAGTGATATCTCGATAGTGGTGCCTTGTTCCATATGACAGGGAATAGAGATCTCTTCAGTGACTTGGAGGAGAAATACCTCAAGCATAACATAGAGTTTGGAGATGATGGGAGGTATAGTGCGATCAGTACCGATACAATTATTTTTCAGACGGAGTATGTATCCCCTCTCAGACTCACAGATGTGATGTTTCTTCCAGGGCTAAAGAAGAATATTTTTTCTCTCCTGGTATTGAAGATTGTGGCTATGATGTGATATTTATCAAAGGGAAGGTTTTCCTTAGACACATCGCCACGGGACAGGTGAATCAAATTAGTGTACGAGTCAAGAAACTATATTCAATTGAGGTAAAATATGCATGTAAAGCCTTAAGGAGAAAGGCAAAGGTTAGAGACTTGGTGGTTGAGAGGGAATGTTAGACCTCTCAACATGTAGCCTCATAATACACCTCAGAAAGTTGTGGAGCAACCACAATTGGAGAAGAAAATTGGAGACATGGTGAAACCATCCACTTAATCAGGGACCTCCAGCAGGGGAGGATTTTGAGCCAAGTGGGCATAAGGATCACATGCAGCCATATCTCCAAGTGAGAGGTGTAGCGATGTGAAGCAATAGTCCCAAGAGTGCTGAAATTTGGGCAGGGTCCATTCAGATGTTTTTTGTCTCATGGATCATTGCCTTGCTACAGGGGTCCATAGTATTTAGTAGCAGGAGGATCAGTGTCAGCCATATACCGAGGAGTGCATAGTAGTATTGAAATTAGAGCAGGAGGCTGAGTAGCAGAGTCAACAGCAACACAATTTTCCTAGTAGACAGTTGCAGACACAGTTGATTCGGTTTTTTTTTTATGCCTTTCAGTTACAGATGTTGCAATAGCAATAGCAACAGTGAGAAGTGTTGCATGCAGAACATTACAAAGGTACTGGATCCAGATAGATGTAAATCCATTTCTTGTTGAGAGGGAGTGCTGAAAATGGAAACAATAAATGTTGAAAATGGAACCAAGAAATATTCTAATTTAATTTTCCCTTGAATTAAATTAGAAGAAAATTGTAATTCCACATCAAATGACAACTTGTACAAGTTTAAAAAGTTAAATTGGCTTAGTTGGTTTAGTTAATTTGAGTTGAGGGTCTAACTTGAGTCATGTAGAGTAGTTCCTACATTTTAGGATACCTGGTTGAGTTTATTTTTAGTTGTAATTAATTAATTCAGTTTATCTAAGTTAAAGTCAATTTAATTAGTTCCAATTGTTGGAGGAACTAGTGAGAGGTCAAACACTTGAACTTGAACCACATCTAGTGGTCAATTAGTTAAATGATTATTCATCCATAAATAACTCATGCATGTCAAATCTGAGAGTTACCCAGTTGATATTGGAGTTCAAGGGCAGTGTACTATCAGTTGTATAATCATCTAAATTGTAAAGGTGGTGCATGCAGTCAGAGGAAGGCCCTAGATGGATTACACAGAATTGGATGGGTATTTCCATAATTAATAGGGGCTAATTACCCAAGGAAATAGGGACTTGGGAAAGAAGAAAATTGGTTAAGTATTGGCCAAGGCTTGTCTAGGAAGCAGTGAGGTAAATAGAGATAGTGCATAGGTTGATCAAGCTTGAGAAAATCATTGTAATCTTCTCATATTTTTCTAACTAATGCAATATACAGATAGTGGGGTTTTTATCTATGGATTTCCCCTATGAATTCATTATGTAATGTGTTGATCGAATTCTTTCTCTTGTATGCCTTGTGATTTCATGATCATTTAATTGGTTTCTCCAAATTGGTAGAGTAGGTTCAAGTCTATTGTTTTAGCAAATTACAATTATCAGTTTGAATCTACAAGGAATTTCTACATGTAATAGTGTAAGGTCCATAGTGGAGTGGCTGAAACTTTTGATTTCTTAGATGTGATAAGTTGGAATTTCAAATTTCATGGGTCATAAATTTGGTATATGATCTTCATTTGGTGCACATAATAACCTTCTAGAAAGGTTTGTCCAAGAAATACATTTTTCAACTACTAAAATAATTTATGATTATTGTTGGCCCATTTCCCCAAAAAAATTGTTTAGGGCCTCCAAATATCTCTAAAAGTTCAGGACCTAAAAATTGTAGAAAAATATACCAAAATAGAAAATTGTGTTGTGAGCCAGTGAAATAGGTGGGTGGCCAGTAATATCCACCTGGATCGGTCCTCCCCCCTTAGTAAGTAATGGTCTCCATTGCATTGAGTGCATCCATGAGATGGGGAAACAAACCCGAGTGAGACTCTTTCCTTGGTGTAGGAGTTAACCTGATTTGACAACCCGATACAGATAGATCCTTATTTGCAAGTGCTCTTAATCTATGTCTCCACAATCTAGTCAATTGTGGCATCTTCAATGCAATTTGGGTCAAGCTCTATTGGTGCCAATTTCTTTATGATTTCTAATGTTTCCAACAGTGGTGCAAAGTATGGTCGAAGGTGGTCCACATTGAACATTGGGTGTACGCCAAGGAATGAGGGGATACGTAGCTCAAATGCATTGTCACCCATGGCCTTGATGATAGTGTAATGCCCATAATGGAGTGTTCAAATATTTTGATGGTCCCTAATGGGGTAAGTTTGAACGTCAACTTCCCAACATCGTAACTTCTTCATACGATCTTTGTTTGGCACATTTGATAGCCTACTGGAAAGGAATATCCGAGAAGTAAATTTTTTTATTGTAGATATATTTTATGATTTTTATTAGCTCGTTTCCCCAAAAAATGTTGTTTATGGCTTCATAAAAACTTCAAAAGTTCAAGACCTAAAAATTGTAGAAAAAAATTCCAAAATAGAAAATTGTGATGTGAGCTAGTGGAATAGGTGGGTGGCCACCAATATCCACCTGGATCAGTCCTCTCCCCTTAGGAAGAAATGTTCACCATTACATTTAGTGCCTCCATGAGATGGGGAAATTGTTTTTGAACTTGGCCCTTGCTGAACCACTTGCCTTGGTCCTAGAGTTGGCATGCTCTAACAACCTGATATGGCTAGCTCCTTTATTGGCGACTACTCTTAATATGTTTTTCCATGATGTAATCAATTGTGGAATTTTCAATGCATTCTAGGTTGAGTTCTATCAGTGTCATCTTCTCTGCTACTTCATATGTGTCCAATAGTGGTGGAAAGTATGGTTGAAGACGATCCACATTGAACACTAGGTGTAGGCCAAGGAAGGGGAGGATACTTAGCTCAAAATAATTGTATCCCACATCCTTGTTGATAGTGAAAGTTCCATGTCGGAGTGGTTGAAGCTTTTGATGGGCCTCGATGGGGTAAGTTGGAACATCAACTTCCCGGGGTTAGAACTTTAGCATACGATCTCCCTTTGGCACGCATGATATCACATTGAAAAGGTATATCTGAGAAGTACATTTTTCTACTGTCAAAAAATTCCATGACTATTTTCAACCCATTTCCAAAAAAAATATCATTTAGGACCTCAAAACATTTCCAGAAGTTCAAGACGTAAAAAATGTAGAAAAAATGCCAAAATAGAAAATTGTGTTGTGAGCCAGTGGAATAGTTGGGTGGCCACCAATATCCACTTAGATATTTGAAAGATCTGAGTGTTTCAATTTTGATTTTGGGCATGGAAATTATAAAATATTGGTAAAATAGGAAACAATGTTTAAGTCAGAGAAAGTATGTTCAGAAAATATTGTAGAGGTTTAATATGCAGTAATGTAAACGTTAAAGGTGTCTTTATTATAGGTATAAATTTATCTGAAATCAGTGTCCCAAGACACAAGAAGAGGAGGGGGGCATGCCTCTTGTTCAATATTTAAGTGTGGTTGATTGATGTATACAATAGAATGTATTAGACTAGACATTGCACATGTAGTGGGAGGGTTGAGCAAGTATATGTCAAAATAAAGGAAGAAGCATTGTAAAAAAATAAAGAAAATTTTCAGATATTTGTGTGGCACTACTAGATATATATTGATATATTAAGGAATACCAAAATAGATTGATATAGTAAGGAAATACATGGCTTTTTAGATGCAAACCATTTTGGAGATCTTGATCACAGAAGATATACAAGTGGGTATGTGTTTAACCTATTTCAAGGAGCAATTAGTTGGATGAATAAAATACAATCGATAATGGCACTCTCAACTATAAAAATTTTATACATGGTAGCCACTCATGCAAGAAAGGAAGAAATATGGTTACAAACACTGTTTTTAACTATTGAGTTGGCATAACAAATTGTAAGGATGTATTGTGACAATCAGAGAGAAATACTCCTGGAAAAGAACCCAATTTATCATTCAAAGAAAAAACATACTTATGTTTAGTATCACTTCATGATATATGTGATTTAATACAAGAAGATGCTACTAGAAAAGTGGAAACTTTTCAGAATGATGTTGATTCATTAAAAAAATCTATGAGAACTGAAAATTTCTCATGGCGTAGAGAAACAATTGGCATTATTTCCCCAGATTGTTAATTATGTACTCTTGTGACCCCTTGTGTGTAAATAAAACAACAATTGGGAGAATGTTGTATTGCGTTATATTATTTACCCAACTATCCCCACGCACTATAGAATGTGTGATGTGTAGCAGGAGTGTCACAGGGGGGTGGTATCCCCCCCCCCCTCCATGATTTCTTTTTTTTTTGGGGGGGGGGGAGTTTTTCGCAGTTTTTTTTGGCATTTTTTGGCACGCATTTTTTACCTAAAAGTGATTTAGTGGCACATGCTATTTTTCCCATGGTTTAAAATTTTGGCTAAGAAACTACAATTATATTATAATCTAGGGTAAATGGATTGGAATTTCATGGATCCTATATATATATATATATATATATATATATATATATATTGTATTGTAATATTGTACAGAAGAATATATTGAAACAAATCTGGGTGGTTTTCCCAGTTTTGGGTTTCTAGGATAAAATATTTATGTTAATGTGTATGTCTACCATTTTTGTGTCTTTTTCTGTTTGATTAATAATATGTTTATAGCAATTAATTGTATAGGTTTAAAACCCATATCTATATCTTGTACTATTTACCAATTCCCCCTTTCAAACTTTGAAAGTTTGAGGTTTTTCTCTAGGAGTAAGAAAGAGTTTATAGTCTCCCATGTCAAACATCTTCAACAATTATGTATCATATTTGGTTTGATCAAGGAATATTTGATGACTCTGTTGTGAAACTTCTACTCCAATATAATCTTGAAGTGGCCCAAATTCTGTGATTTTGAATCACTTTTGAAGTTCTTGTTTCACCTATTTTATGTGATATTCATGACTACATGTATTGATTAAGTCATCAACATAAAGTATAATGATGACCAAGTTTTTACCTTTCATATTTAAATATAGAGTATCATTAGACTCGATATGATGAAAACTAATGTGCTTGAGGCATTCATCTATTTTGGTATACATGCTCTAGGTTACTATTTCAAGCCATGTAAATATTTGATGAGTTTTCAAACTTTATGCTCTTATCCTTCAAGTTAAAATCCTGGAGGTTGAATCATATAGATGTTTTATTTCAAGAAATCCACTTTTAACACCCATTTGATGAAGTGTCCAATCATAATGTGCAACCAAATTTATGACTATTTTTATTGTGTTCCACTTCGCTAATAGGGAAAATGTTTATTAATAGTCAATACCTTCTTTTTGAGCAAAAATTTTAGCCACAATTATTACTCTATACTTATCTACTTCACCATTTTATATATACTTAATTTGGTAAACTCAGTTGCATTTGATAGGTAACATTTGTTGAAAAATCAACAAGCTTCCATGTTCCATTTGCAACCACTAGATCATATTCATCCACAATGGCTTATTTCCATTATTTATTCTTCATTACTTCTACAAAATTTCTTAGTTCAATGGAATCATGAGTGGCTAAGACAAATTTGATATAGTTGAACTTCTAGTCCCTATTTTATTTTTTTCATCTTCATGAACATATTTTAGTGATTGTTTGAACCATTTTGGTTTGCTATGTTGTTCCTGCAATGAAGTTCCTGCAATATATTTTCCTTGTGTTGAAGAATCATCATCCAAGGAAGATTTATCCAGCTCATGAATATTGATACTATGGGCTAAATATTTCGCAATCCAATTTGATTTTTTTAGGATTTGTTTTGTTTCCCTTGTTTTCCAAGTGACTAAGGAGATTATCAAACTCTTGAACTAATTTAATTTATGTCCCATCAATGAAAACATCCCAACAAATAATAAACTTTGATTAGATAAAAATTCATATCCTTTCTTTAATTTTAATATCCAAGAAGAATGCATTCCATATTGTGATTTTCTAGCTTAGTCCTTTTTCCTTAGGAAACGAGGCATAGCAAGTGTAGCCAAAAAATCAAATATGATTAACTAAAGGCTTAGTACCATACATATCTTAATATGGAGTAATTTCATCTCAGGCTTATATGGGTGATCAACTCCTTGTATGACTTGCTTCTACCCAATATTTTGTGCTTAACCCCTTAAAGTGCAACATAAATATGGTAATTCCTATGAAATTTCTATTCATTATTTATATGACTCCATTCTATTTTAGAGTATAAGAATTTTAAAATGCATTTTTATTCCATTTCTCTTGCAATGGTCACTGAATTCATTTGAACTAAATTCAGCCCTATTATTTGTTCTAAATGTGGCAATATTTTCCTTAGCGGATTTTCAACTAATTCTTGAAATTGTATGATTTTGTCAAAGGCTTTTGATTTCTCCTTTAGAAAATAGATTGAAGTCATCCTTGTAAAATCATCAATTCAAATAATGAAGTATTTTCATCCTCCAAGAAAATATTCCATAAGACCACAAATTCCCCATGGATTAGTTGTAAACATATATTTTATGACCATGTACTTGTAGGGAAAGGATCCCTCTTTTGTTTTCCATTATATGGGATTCACACCTAGAAAACTCCTTTTTGAAATGAGGAAATCCTTTAACCATCCCATCTTCTTTAATTTTACTTAGGCTATGAAAATTCATGTGGCCAAATATTTAATTCCCTAACCTTAGAGAGCTAGGGGATAAATCTAGTGATGTTTCCAAATCTTATTTGTGAGGAATGAATGTTCCTTTAAAGCTTAGAAGTTTTCCATGTTCATATTCCTTCATTATTTTTCGAAATTTTCTTTAATTGAATTGATTCTAGTCCATCCATCTTCCATGATAATATGATGTCCTCCTTGTCTAATGAGCTCTAAGGACAACACATTTTTCTTCAATGTTGGAACATATCATACACTTGAATTAATACTTTTTCTAACTCCTGGAAGAGATAACTAGCTCAATTATTTTCCTTGAGGTGTATGAGTTGTATCTTCGGTGAAATAATATTTCATTGTGTTCCATATATTGATATGTTCAAAAATAATCGTTTTGGTAGCACATGTGTTGAGTAGCTCATGTATCAAGTATACATTCATATTCAAATTCCTTCCTTGGAAACTTCTTGGGGACCATTGAATCTGAGCATTCATTCTACTGAGTTTTTGTGAATACATAATCATTTTCCTCATTTTTTACTTATTGATAAAACGTAAAAGCATTAGGCTTGAAATGTTGTTTGAATTTTGTTTATTCTCCACAAAATCTTGTTTCTTGTTCTAGATTCTTTTTCCACCTATCAAATGCAAAGACATATTTTTCATTTAGGTTGAGTCATTTATTCACCTTATTGAAAAATTATTGAGATTTCCTAAATTATTGTTGATTTTGATCATTCTTCCTCTTCCTTATCTTATTTCATGACCTCCACCTAGGTCTTGATTTCTTCTTATTCCTCTATAATTGTCACTAGACTTCCTCTTCCTCTTATGCTTGCATTATTATTATCTCTTCCTCTTATATTGGATGAGCCTCTTCCTTTGGTGCTTTCATTATAAGTGCCTCTTATTCTTGTATTTTCATTGAATGAACCTCTCCATCTTTAGATCTCTCCTTTTCTTGAGTTGGTAAAGAGAAGTTATTCACCCAAGTTTCTTCTTTTTACTAAATGTCATATAATTTTGGACCCACATGTCATCAAGGGAATCAAAATTTGATTCTCCAATTTACCAACAATTTGTAATGTTTTTAGAAGACATTTGTAGGAGGGCCAAAAACCATTCATCAAGGTGGTGACCATAAAATTTTCTTCCACATATTTAAAACAACATTTCAAGAGTCCTTGTTGAATAGTTTTCAAATGAGAGATGTACTCCAAACCATCCCCCATTCATCTGTATTTTGATTAAGCAATTCAGTAGGAAGCGTAATCCTTTTTTCTTCAAATTGAATATCAAACACCTTTTTAAAAGTTGTCCATGTATTCCTAATATTGGATACATTTTAAATATGCATATAAAACTCATTAGTGAGTGAATATCTCAACAATGCAAATGCTCTATAATCTCTTGCTTCCCATTTTACTAGTTCTCAAGCATCAATGGGCTTATTTATCTAGCATAAAATATCTTGGTGGTTTTCCCAGTTATGTGTTTCTAGGATAAAATATTTTTTTTAATGTGTATGTTTACCATTTTTTGTGTCTTTTCTGTTTGATTAGGAATATTTTGGAGCAATTAACTGTATAGGGTTAAAACCCACATCTATAGCTTATACTATTTACCAATTCCCCCTTTCAAACTTTGAAAGTTTGAGGTTTTTCTCCATAGGATTAAGGGGGAGTTTACAATCTTCCATGTCAAACATCTTCAACAATTATGTAGCATATTTGTTTAGATCAAGGAATATTTGATGACTTCGTTGTGAAACTTCTACTCCAATATAATATTGAAGTCGCCCCAATTTTGTCATTTGAAACACTTTTGAAGTTCTTGTTTCACTTGTTTGATGTGATCTTCATGATTACATGTATCGATTAAGTATCAACATAAAGTATAATTATGACCAAGTTTTGACCTTTCATCTTTAAATATAGATCAATATCATTAGACTCACTGTGATGAAAACTAATGTGCTCGAGGTATTCATCTATTTTGGTATACATGCTCCAAGTTCCTATTTCAAGCCATATAAATATTTGATGAGTTTGCAAACTTTATGCTCTTACCCTTCAACTTCAAATCCTGGAGATTGAATCATATAGATGTTTTCTTTCAAGAAAGGCACTTTCAACACCCATTTTATGAAGTGTCTAATCATAACATGCAACCAAATTTATCATTATTTTTATTGTGTTCCACTTCGCTGCTAGTGAAAATGTTTCTTCATAGACAGTACCTTCTTTTTTAGCAAAACTTTAGCCACAAGTATTGCTTTATACTTATCTACTTCACCATTTTATATATACTTAATTTTTTAAACGCATTTTCAATTGATGGGTAACATTTTTTGAAAATAAACCAGCCTCTGTGTTCCATTTGCAAACACTAGATCATATTCATCTGCAATGGCTTATTTCCGGTATTTATTCGTCATCGATTCTACAAAAGTTCTCGGTTCAATGGAATCATGAGTGACTAAGACAAATTTGATGTAGTTGAATTGCGAGTCCCTCTTTTATTTTGTTCATCTTCATAAACATATTTTAGTAATTTTTTGAACCATTTTGGTTTTCTATGTTGTTCCTGCACTGGAGTTACTGTAGTAGATTTTCCTTGTGTTGAAGAATCATCATCCAAGGAAGATTTAACCAACTCATGAATATTCATACTATAAGTAAGTCTTTCTCAATCCAATTTAATGTTTTCCAAGTGACTAAGGATATTATCAAGCTCTTGCGCTATTCTACTTTTTGTCCTATCAAAGAAAACATCCCAAAAAATAATAAACTTTGATTTGATAACAATTCATATCCTTTCTTTTAATTTGAATATCCAAGAAGAATACATTTCATATTGTGATTTTCTGGCTTAGTCCTTTTTTCCTTAGGAACTAAGGCATAGCAAGTGGAGCCAAAAAATCAAGGTGACTAACTAAAGGCTTAGTACCATTCCAAGCTTCATATGGATTAATTTCATCTCAGGCTTATATGGGTGATCAATTCCTTGTGTGAACGGCTTCTACCCAATACTTTGTGCTTAACCCCTTAAAGTGCAACATAAATATGGTAATTCCAATCAAAGTTCTATTAATTCTTTCTATGACTCCATTCTACTATAGAGTATAAGAATTTTTAAAATGCATTTTCATTCCATTTCTTTTGCAATGGTAATTGAATTCATTTGAATTGAATTTTCCCCTATTATTTGTTGTAAATGTGGCAATCTTTTCCTTGGTAAACTTTCAACTAATTCTTGAAATTGTATGAATTTTTCAAAGGCTTTTGATTTCTCCTTTAGAAAATAGATTGAAGTCATCCTTGTAAAATCATCAATGCAAATAATGAATTATTTGCATCCACTAAGAGAAGATTCCATGAGAACACAATGTCCCAATGGATTAGTTGTAAACATATGTCTTCTCAGCATGTACTTGTAGGGAAAGGATCCATATTTTGTTTTCCAATACTATAGGTTTCACACCTAGCAAACTCCTTTTTGAAATGAGGAAATCCTTTAACCATACCATCTACTTTAAGTTTACTTAAGCTGTGAAAATTCAAGTGGCCAAATATTTAATGCCCTGACCCAAGAGAGCAAGGGGATAAATATAGTGATGTTTCCAAATCTTATTTTTGAGGAATGAATGTTCATTTAAACCTTAGAATTTTTCCATGTTCATATCCCTTCATTATTGTTTTGAAATTTTCTTCAACTAAATTGATTATAATACGTCCATCTTTCATGATAATATGATGACCTCCTTGACTAATGAGCTCTAGGGAAAACACATTTTTCTTGAATGTTGGAAAATACCATACACTTGAAGGTAATACTTTTTATAACTCCTGGAAGAGACAACCAGCTCAATCCTTTTTTTTGAGGTGTATGAGTGGTGTCATCAGTAAAATAAGATTGCATTGAGTTCCTTATCTTGATATGTTCAAAATAAATCTTTTGGTAGCACATGTGTTGAGTAGCCCATGTATCAGGTATCCAATCATCTTCAAATTCCTTTCTTGGCAACTTCTTGGTGACCATTGAATCTTAACATTCATTCTCTTGAGTTTTTGTGAATACATAATAATCTTCCTCATTTTTTATGTATTGAGCCTATGTAGAACCATTAGGCTTGAAATTTTGTTTGAATTTTTGTTTATTCTCCATAAAATCTCGTTTCTTGTTCTGGATTCTTTTGCCACATGTTCAATGCAAATACATATTTTTCATTTAGGTTGATTCATTTATTCACCTTCTTGAAAAGAAATTGATATATCCTAAAGTATTGTTGATTTTGATCATTCTTCCTCTTCCTTAGCTTCTTTCATGACCACCACCTAGGTCTTGATGTCTTCCTCTTCATCTATAATTGTCACTGGATAGGCCTCTTCCTCTTATGCTTGCATTATTATTATATCTTCCTCTTGTATTGGATAAGCCTCTTCCTTTGGTGCTTTCATTATAAGTGCCTCTTCTTCTTGTATTTTCAATGAATGAACCTCTCCCTCTTGAGGTCTCTCCTTTTATTGAGTTGGTAAGGGGAAGTTATTCACCTAAGTTGTTCTTTTTACTGAATTTCATATCATGTTGGACCAAAAAGTCATCAATGGAATAAAATGTTTGATTCTCCAATTTACCAACATCTCGTAATGTTTCTAGAAGACGTTTATAGGAGGGTGGCAAACCATTCATCAAAGTGGTGGTCATTAAATTTTCTTCCACATATTTAAAACAACATTTCAAGAGTTCTTGTTGAATATTTTTCAAATGAGGGATGTACTCCAAACCATCCCCCCTTCAGCTATATTTTGATTAAGCAATTTAGTATGAAGCTTAATCTTTTTTTATTCAAATTGAATATCAAACATCTTTTTAAAATTTGTCCATGTATTCCAAATATTGGATACATTTTCAATATGCATATACAACTTATTAGTGAGTGAATATCTTAACGATGCAAATGCCTTCTCATCTCATGCTTCCCGTTTTTCTAGTTCTCTAGCATCAATGGGCATAGTTGGAGCTTTGTCTCCAATTCCTATAGCAATAATGTCTACAATAATTCTAATCAAGCAGTGATAATACAAACTATAATTCAGAATAAATGTCAACTATAATTCAATGATAATATTATCTATAATTCAATGATAATATTATCTATAATTCAACAATTTTTCTTTTCTTTCTCTAATATGGTCACATACAACCCAACAATTGAAAAAATGGATCCGGTCTATTTTATTTCATGTTAGGATCACCTTGCCAAATGTTATGAAAATATATCATACCAGATGGATCTCTCTAAATTAGTATTTCCTACCTTCCACTTCTTCATTTTTTCAATATTTCAAAATAAAAAATTAGAAATAAATATCATATTTGGAAATTTATTTAAGTTCTTCTTGAAGGAAAAATAAAAATAAAAATAATTGCTAGATTGATAAGATTTGGTCAATTATACAATACAATGCCATTTCCTTTATTTAAAAATTAGATTTCAGATCCATGATCTACAATTCATTTCAAATATTTTTTTCAATTGAATATTTCTAAAAGATGTAGATCTAGAATACAAATACCAATTAGAACTTAAAGTAATGAAGTACCTCCCTTACAAAAAAAACTTTTTTTGATGAAGAAACCAAGCTTAAGTGTTGGAGTCTTCTTCTTCATTGATCCATCATGGCCTTCTCATCACTGTACCATAATATTCTCACCATACCAAACTTTATTTACCATGGCTATGATACCATGATAAATTTAGCAGAAGTGTCCTCACATATGGAATTTTATTAATCAGAGAAAAAACATTACACAAGGGGTGAGAGTCATAGTGTTGTAGGACAGTCTCAATCTACTCCATTAAAATTTGGCTCACGAGCATTCATTCATCATGGTCTCCTTTTCCCTGCATAAAAACCTTCCTTTTATTCTAATCATTCATAGCCTTTTTATCTTCATGGGAGTTGGTTTTTTATTTCGTTTCTATTACTTCGAAAATTGAAACCTTAATACTATGAATTTAAAGTTTTCCTTATTATTTGAAATAATTTACCAAGGTTTACCGTAGGATAAAATTAAGAAAACAATTAAATCAATTCATGAAGAGACTAGCTTTGTAAATTATATTTTTTACCTCAATTGTTCTAGAAAGTCATTAAAGGAACGAGGTAGGAAATTGCATTTATTGCAGTTTGCTTATGAGTTTTTATGTAATTATTAAGGACAATTTTTTTCTTAATTGATGTGGGGAATTAAGTATGAAATGATTAAAAGTTTGAAGAAAAAAATTAATAAAGAATTATAATGGACATATCGTTATGTTTTTCAAAACCTAGGAGTATATGAAAGTTTCATTTTGTAGAGAAAAGGAAGGTAAACCCATTTCCTTAAAATCATCAAGATTGTAATCATCTTGTGAACTTATTATTTTTTATTCATTATGAAAGTTCCAAGTTTGGGCTACTCGTTGCAATCATAACATTGGTTTCTTAGAGATTTTAGATTATCATGTTCATCTAAATCACTAGTTTCTTTGAGATTCTAGATTATCATGTTCATCTAAATCACAACAATTATTGAAAAGTGATTCCATTGTATACATGATTTTTTATTGTTCATGAAAAGGACAATGGAAATATATTGGGGAGGAGATTCTAGAAGGAGGAAATCTCCTATACCATTTCCTAGCATCTCCTTACAAGGACATAATAAATAATTTCATAAGGGCATTCTCGTGATAAACACTTATTTTATGAATGCAAACATGAAAATCAATCAAGTGTTGTGAAGGGTTGTCTTCATCGTTTTCTCGAAAGGATGGTAGTTGTCCCATACATCTATATCAGACATTAAATTTAGAAAACCAGGTATGTTAGAAAAATATAAAGGAGAAAATCTTGTGGATACCAAATAACCCCAAGAAAAATCCATTTTAACAATATGAAAAATACAAATAAAATTTAAGGAGTCGCCAGGTGAAAAATTAAACAAAAAAATATTTTCTTGAAACATCCATAATGTGTGCTAATGTGTTCTTATTCACCAGTAGGTCACAAACTTAATCGTTAATCTCTTACCAAGGAAATTAAATCTTTACACTTTTCTCCCAAACAATGTGGTGAGTATTCCTTCATGTCACGCAGGTTACCCGAGTTCGACCCACAACAATGGTTACTAGAAGAATGTCAGTTCCCAAATTGTCCCGACAACAAAGAACAATCTAGAAACACATTCACTAAGGATCTAGTGATCCTCCTGCTTTATGACAGGGACTGTCCCTCTCTATCCACAAGGTGTATTCTCTGTATTTAATATTTTTAAATATGTTTTTAGTAATATCGAATAAATAAGGTCAAATTATAAATAAAAGTATCTTTATTTTAAAATTGAGATTTTAAGAAAATAATGGCGGTAGAGCTCACAATATATGAAACTTATTAAATAAATATATCATTAATGACTAAAAATGAGATTCCAAATATGTATCATGATCCCTAACATTATGGTTATTAATGAAATTAAAATTAAAATAATGATAATGGGAAAAAGAAATGTTAAAACATATTGGCTTGCATACATCCAACTAGAATATGTGGTAAAATCATATGATAGCATGTACTTATATCATTTTAAACTCAAACAAGTCAGTTAGAATGTTGACTTGATTCTTTTTTGAATGATATATATTTGAAAAATATTATAATATTATGTAAAAGAACAACAAAGTAAAATAGATAAGAAAAATAAAACAAAAGATAATTGGTATGTATTAATATTCAAATGAAACATGTGAAGAAATCATAGATATCGTGTATCAATATGACTCCTAGCCACAGCAAGGAAACCATAGATATCATGTATCAACATAATTCCTACCTACAACATGTCATTCAAGTCTGATTTAAACCTTCTAAATAGCATGTATTTAAAAAGCTTTAAATCAACTTAAGTGTGCAAGATTTAATGTATGATCATGTCAAATTAGAAATATTTCATGCTTTACCAATAAATACAAATATAAAAGAAACAAGAACACATAAATGGAAAAACACAATGAATCATGATAAAATAAAATAAATTCCCACAATCATAATGAAACAAGCCACCACTTCATGTATGTTATGGCTTCAAAACAATAAATTTTCACCTCCCAAGCTAGCATCCCTTGATCTAAAGTTTTAAAGGCCTTTTATCTTTATCAAAATTAGTTACTATTTAGTTAAATAATCTCCCATATAAACCCTAATGTAAATTCTAATTACATTAATAATTTCTTTCTCCCTAAACAAAATACAAAATCCTTTTATTGAATTAAGTCTGCCCAAATCTTTAGTCTATTTGCAATTAATTTACTTGCTTCATATAAACCAGAGTTGGTCATTTAGATAATTAGCTAATGACTTATAAATTAATTTGCACTGAATACATTTCTCTTACCTATTTAATATCCTTCCAAAATATAACCATTATCGTACTTTATATTTTGTGCAAATTTATGTAATCATTTTCTTGATATGATCCTTACGGTAAATCCTAGTAAAGTCTTTCAAATTATAATGAACACCTTCATTTTAAAATGTTATCACCCAATTGAATTCTTTTGAATTCTTTACATAAAAAGACAAATCTTCGCCAATATTTTTTTATAGAAATAAATTTATCGTGATGCTAGATAAAACTTTTGGAGGAAATGAATCATCCTTTTCAGGTGGAGAAGGGCTCCAAATTTTCCATGAAAGGTGCAACCCAAAAATATCCAATGGCTTGTAATGTTTTTAATCAACTACTCTTGTTAGTTTAAGGTGCAGATTTGTAGGTGCGTTAATTCTTCCTTCCAAACCGAAGACATACACATGTGAGGATTGGGGTCATGTGCATTAGATTAATTTTATAAGGTTTAACGAATTGTTTTATCCCTAGATTTTGTTTAATAATATGTGATGTAAATGCTTTGTAAAGTGTTAGGGTTATATAACTATAGGATTCATAATTTTGAATTGACTAATTATAGTCTTGTAAATATGTACATACTTTGCCTTCTACAATTGTTTTCCCATATTTTGTAAAAATAAAATAAAATTAAAAAATAGAAAAGTAAAAAGAGGGTAAAATTCCTAAAAGAAAGATCAAAGGACTTAGAAAAAATAAGATACCCCAAAGAAAAAGATGAATAAAACATGAAATTGTGTGAGTCTAAATGCCACTACTTTTTACTTTCGTAGTTGATTATGGCAGAGTGTCAATAAATGCCATAATCTATGATGAGTTGAACTGTTCAATCTTGACTTATCATGTTTCAATTTACTTGTTTTAGATAAAGAATAAAGGATTGTCAAACAGTTTAATCCTAACAATTCAATAGTTAGGTAGAGAATAAAAGGAACCCAACAGTTTAATATGGGTCCTTGGATGAAATAATTTAGAATTAGATAGTCTTACTGCTTTCAAAAGAAAAATGTTTTAAAGGTTGCTAGCTCAAATGCACCTGCATAAATGGAAGAAAAAATGTTAGATTAAAGAATGGGTAGGTAGAAGAAGGTGGGAAAAGCATTGTAAATATCTTTCACCAGGCTACAATAACTAATTTCCCTTTCCCTATAGATATTGGACATTCTAAACTATCAGCCAAAGAGGCTCATAGCATTTCTCTGACTTCTGTTGGGACCGGACCCAAGGCTCAATGACTGGCTAGTTGAAGATGTTAAATTTCTATGTTAATCCCAAATTTTCATCATCTACCACTCATGCATTCATCACCATCCAATTTCATAAGTAAAGACCCCATTTTTACTTAATGATGCTTAAACCCCATTTGATTAACTTCCTACATCTCATGAAGCATAAAAATGCTCAAAATACTTTATATACTAAGCAAAAGTGATTAAGTTATGATAATGAAGCTTTGCTTTAAATTTTCACTTGCCTTAGTTATATTTATGTGTTTTGAGTATTCATTTTCCCTTTAGTCATATTAACACCTAACTTATTTATTAAATCCTTATAAAAAGTCCTAGTCCTATTAATATAACTCCTTTTCTATTAATTATCCCAAAAAACCCCTTATTATAAGCTTTTTATGTCAAAGTTATTACGCACATGTTTAAGTTAAAACCCGAAAATATCCCTTTGACATAAAAACTATCAATAATGAAATATCCCTCCCCCTTATAGTTTTAGACCTTCAAATAATCTAAAAACCATATAATAAAATAAAATACAAAAAGGCTTTAAACATGTTTTATTTATGTTTATATTCCCCGATCCCATGTCCCAAATAAGTTATTCTATCATTGTAGATAGCCTCACGATATATACATTAATCTTAAATCCCGGTTAACACATATTAACCCGCCTCATGCGCTTTTACCTTATACATAAACTTGGTTTATGTATATAAATCCATTTTCCAAATAAATTAGCTTGGAACCCTCACAAGTTATCCATAGCCGCCCGATCAACCATAAACTTCTAAATCCAACAGTCCTAAATTAACGCGATACTCAGTTGACATACCCCACCACTATATTCCTTTCCCCGATGTCGCGTTAAACCTAGACTGTAGATCTAAACTTTCCAGATCAACGATTCATGTTAAAGCCCTGGTCCCACCTTTCCTTTTCCCGCAACTTTGAAAACAATCTGAACCATTCGCATCATTCGTCCAGATCTAACGATGCGCATTCCATATCGCACGCCGAAAGTGATCGCCCAAATTTTGATGAAAATCACGCGATAAAAGTAGTTTCCCTAAACCGCCCATTGCTACGTGTCTAATTTCTATTTGATCGCGTTCCAAATGCTCAAAACTACTTACCATCTCAAATCAACGCGAAAAACACCAAGTTGTTTTCGCATTCAAAGCATAATTGCCTCCCGCCATTGATTTAGACCTGCAATAAATGATAAAGATAATGATAAATAGTGAAGATTTAAACCTTAGTTTTTCACCATTTTATGTATTATTTGGTCCTCGCCTGTTAATAAAATATGCCCAGACTCTGTGAATGAAATTTAAACCTTTGCTAGCCAATTTCTCTCCTTGAAGAGGAATTTCACCACAGTGACTACATTTAAAGGACTCTTGACGCTTTCCACAGAGTCATAGCATCTAGTTTGAAGCTGATACAACCAAAAACTCTTCTCGACCCCCAAAATACCTGCAGAGGTATTTTTCAGTATTCCAACCTACAAATTCACAAATTCAACTCTAAATCTAACCAGTTGAATTACAAGGAAGAAATTTACCAAATCCTAGTGTGCCCAAACCCCGAAAAAACAGGGCAAACCCTTGCAAATTTTTCTCAGAATTTTCCATTTGCTTAAAAATCAGTTTTTTAGCCAAATTTCTCAATTTCAGACCATTTCCAAGGTTAGAAAGATTTTTAAAGCCATAGAATCACTTCTCCAATCTCCTACATATAGAAAACCTGTGTTTTCTTTCCAAAACCCTTGCTCAGATTCCCATAATTGTCCCATATTTGCTGAAAGACCCTCTATTTCAAAATTAACTATAGCAAACAGTTTAATATTGCTTAGTTATCCCCAGAAATGACAAAGAAGCAAGTTACACCCAAGTCTGGAGGTCCCAAAGCCCCAAAATTTGTCTCAACCAAGCTTCCAAAGCCTAAATCATCAAATATTAATAAGCCTGCTCCTGCTTTAATAGCTGATTCAACTGAAGTTGCCAGACCTCTTCAACCACCTATTTCTACTAAAGAAAGCAGTCCTTTAACAGATTTGGATTACAAGATTGTTGATGCAGCGGTAGAATTTAATTTTCTTGAGATTCATAACTGGTGTCATGACAAATTTCTAGATAAAAATAAAAATGATATACCTATTTGGGAGTCTAATTTGCCCAAGTATGTTGTACCTATTACTCATCCAACTCAAGACCTGGTCAGATTGTGTCAATTACATTATGTTCCCAACCAAAGGTCTATTGTGAACAAAGATAGAGAAATTTTGTTTTCCATCACAGCAGAATCCATTAATGAAATGCTTCAGTTGAATTTTGATCCAAGAGTAGTGCCCCTATCCATTGAAGATTTGACTCAGTTGTACCTAGATTTGGATTACCCTAGGAGGTTTATGATTGTTCAAAACTTCATGCCTACTCATGTTGATTTCCCAAAAGTGAATCCACCCTATTCCACTTCTGATTTTCCTAAATCTTCCAGACAGGTAATTTCAATGTTATCCTTTATCTTAATATATTTTAATGATGAGTTCACTGGTGTCTCTATACTAGGATTCCTTTCTAAATTGTCCCCTGGGCAGCCTCCTGCAATGGTATTTGATTTTTCTAGATTCATTGCTGATAGTATACATTATCAGTTGACCAAGTTGTTTACTGAGAGAGTGTTTAGATATTCATCATATCTATTCCATCTTTTTCTATTTTTCCAAGCAGAACAGTTTTCAGTGGCTTTACAAAAGATGAATGTAGAGGGCCATCCTCTGTTAGTAATATTCTGGACATCATTACTCAGGAAAACAGGAAATGAATTCAATTACAAATATTTCACAGATTTGTTTGTAAGGCCAGCCATGAATTTACTTTATAAAACAGAACAACCCAGGGTCAGTGATGAGATGAAAAGGATATTGCAGTTGTCTGAACAAATCCAAGTATGGGATTGGTACTTATATGAAGGACATACAGAATTAAGGATATTTGGAGCAAATTTGCTCCCATATAAGTTACCCAAATTTCTAACTATCGGAATTTTTGCATTGGAATATCTCAGGCAGGTGTTAAATGCAGATGCGGTAAATTTCATGGCTTCTAAGAAAAAGATCCAATTCAAGCTGAAGAACCAAATTGGCCCATTTATAGTAAATAATAGGGATGCATTAAAGGAGATAGCAAATAAATTATCAGAGTATAAGTTCCAAGAAAGTTTTTACTGGAATTATGATCCTAAAGGCATTTTGAATAGTGTAAGGCTTAAATATAAATTGACTCCTTTCATCCATGAGCCTAAACCCAAAATTGAGAAATTTGCAAATCAAATAGATTGGGTGGAAAATACATTGGTTGACCCAACTTCAAATGAAGCAACGGTGATAAACACAGATAATTCATAGACTGTAGTGGTCAACAAACAGGTAGAAACTTCAAACAAAAGGACCAGGAATGAAGAAATTTATTCAGCAGAGACCATTACAGAAAATAAATTCAAGATTATTTACAACAAAAGGGAAAAAATGACTGTTGTTGAGAAAGAAAAGGCTATTGAGATAAATGATACAGATGATCAACATGTAGATAATGATGTAGCCACTGTAATTGTAAATGAGACTTTAGCAGAAATTCAGAAAGAGCAGGTTTTAACACAAGAACAGGGCAGAGAAATGGTTGAAAAACAGGTAAATATAGAAGTTCCCTCCTCCTCCAAAACAGCAGAGGGAAAATATAGTGATATCCAGGAGAAATACAAACAGATTAAGGAAAGAAATGAAGAGATCAAAAGAGAAATTTTTGAAATAAAAACCAGGAGACAAAGATAGACTTTTGACAGCTTTTGACTATTCAAAAAATAAAATGATTATGTCTTTTCTCCAACCAATGGTTACAGACCCAAATTCAGTTGCAGATTACAGGAAAACAGAGCTTGAAGTAGATGCAGACACCATACATGAACTTGATCAAATAGAGTTTCATAGAAGTACTTCATAAATGCTCTATTCTAAGGTGGTAAACAAAACTTTGAGTGCAACTAGATTACAAAAAACTATGTTCAACTTGCAGGATCAAATGAATTTAGATAAAGCCTCATTACATGCGAAGGATCTAAGGATCAAATCCTTAGAAGACTTGGTGCTACAAATTGGAGTGGATCCTTCAAACATTCAGGTTGCTCAAGCATTAGTAAAACAAAAGAATGAAGACATTGTTGCCCTGAGGAAGCAATTAAAACTCCCACCAAATGAACATCCTCAAGAAAAGGAAATCCTACAAGAGAAAACAGAAAAGGATGAGATGATGCAATTAGTGCTAAAAATGACTGCTCAAGTTAAAGACATGGAGAATCAAATAGAGACCCTTATGAAAGAAAATGAAGCCTTAAGAAAAGAAAATGTGCAATCTACTCCCACTGTTATTCCTATAGTTGGCGCAACTATCCCTTCCACATTGGTATAGAATTTAGACCCAAAAGTGCCACTGGCAACTGCAGTGTCAGTGCAATCTATAGATACTTCTGCCACAGGATCATCTACCACTCATGTACATCAAACAGGTGAAGCAGCTAACATAGTAAAGGCCATGGAGGAGATGTCCCTAAAGAATAATGAGATAATCAATTTGAAAAAGACTATTCAAACTCTTGAAACTTCAAATAGAAATGCATTGATTACCTCTAAGGGACATGAACAAAGAGCAAACAGACTTCAAGAGCAGGTAAATAATTTGCAGCAACAGGTCAATCTTAGTGAATAGGTGTCATTCATCAAGAACTATCTTTGGAATAATATAATCCAAGGCATACATCTACAGTGGCCTTCAATTCAAATTATTTATGAGCAGAGAGATCTACTTAAGGCAGCACAAGTGGAAATTCAGAAAACCAAAGAAGAACTGGCTAACAAACCATCTCAAGCTTTGAATCTTATTACATTTTTAAACAGCAAAAACAGAGAAGAGCTTGGAGAATTGAAAATCCAAGACAGGACAGAAACAATTCTGCAAATCAAAAAGGTCCTAAATAAAAGGAATATAATGGACAATTTGAAGGAAAAGTGTGAGGCCATGAATTTGTCAATAACAAAGTTCTTGGAAAAATACACAGTGTTGAAAGAAGCAGGCCTCCCAGACATTCATGGCTTTAATGAAAAGCTAATGGTTCAAAAACATTATGACAAGAAAATCAAGGCCCATGCCAAAGAACAAGTTAATAAGCCTCTGCCACAAGGTTCTCCAACTGGAAAAGTTGTCTTGGAATACTTTGAAAACTTGTTTTCTCTACAGAATGAAATTAAGCATATTTTCATGATCAAACCAAATTTCTCAAGGTACACTGACGCTAATGAAATTTACCAAAAGTTGAAAAGTGTGAAAATACCAAGTGATCAGCAATGGCGGGAATTCACAGACTTTTTGTAGCAACATTGGAGCAGAACAAATATAGGTAAAGCAGTGAAGATTGAGAAGAAAAGCAGCTAATTTGATTTTAAACTTTTTACTGTTGATAATCTCTTTTACAGTAGTAAAAAGTAAAAGGGAAACTCAAATATGACAATCAAGTAATATAAACAGAAAATTGATTGTTTTACCACAGTGAAAAGTTCCTTTTACAGCTGTTAAAAGGTAAATGTTGCAGTGAAAGTGTATCAGATTGATCAGCAGAGTCAAAGAGTATCCGAGAATAAATAAATCAGAAATTTTTACTATTGTAATTTTTTCTATCTTATAGTAGTAAAAGTAATAAGGAAGCAGCGTGAGAAAGGATCAAGAGGAAAAATAGCATTAAAAGATGAAAAGTGAAAGAGTATCAGTCAAGCAATCCATAAACAAATATCTTCCAAATATGCCAGCAAGCATAAACAACAATGCCACAATCAATTTTGATTAGATAATGTTAGTTATATTTTTTCTAAATAGAAGGACTGCTTGCTAAGTTGCTAAGCAGTTGTCCCTCTTAGTGTGTTAAGATATTTTATTTTCCTAGAGTTATTCCTAGATTTTTCTAGGATATTTTGTACTAAACAACTTGTATAAATACTTCACTCTTTGAAGTATTAAGTGTGGAATAAAATTGCTGAGATTATTATAGATATTTTTGCTAGTGCTTTGGAGGCTCGTGTGTTGATTGCATAGAAGCAGACTAGACAACAACTAACTGGACTTCATAACTCAGGATTCTTGCGATAAGATAATGAGTAAAGTGATTTCTTTGTGTCATTTTTTCCTTTTCTGAAGTTCCATTCAATTTCATATATGTGTTCAAATCTGAATGATTAATTAGGGGTATTATTTCAGGATAAGTGTAAAAAACTCCCTGTCTTAATTAATTGATCATTTCAATGTTTTCTGCTGATTTCCAGACCTAGGAATTCTTAGTTCCTCCTGAGTCTCATTTGACCTCTGCCTCCTTCTCCTTATTTCCTGATCAAAGGATCCTTCACTGCCCTTTATCCCGAAAGCAAGCCATCTCATCCAATCAAACTATTCAAATCTCTGAGGGTTATCTACCTTTCCCTGAGTATATTAGCATCCTTTTGGCCTTGCCTTTCAGTCTTGCTTGCTACATTTTGACTCCATATCCCAATGGACTAGTGGATCCCTCTTTAATTTGTCTCCAAGTAATCTTATTTCCCACCAAACTTTCCAAACCAAAAAACCAAGTGCCCAATCATACCTAGCCTAAAATAATAAACAAAACAAATTTAAATCTTAAAGAGAGAGCCCTCTCTGAAATTTAGGAAGGCTAGATCCTAGATTTCCAAAGTAGGTTTGTGGTTACCCCTAGTTTTCTTTAACTATAAGTCAAAATCCCGCGACCTAAGAAATTACTAGGGTGTTAACATAAAGTAATAACAAGGTTTTAATACCTTAATAAATAATTATATAATTTCAGAAATTAGTGGTAAAAAAAGTGTTTATATTAGAACATAATCCTAAAATATGGAAAACATTCTCAAGTGAGTAAATTTTATTTTCCAAGTTAGAAGAAATAAAATTAATATGAATCCTCACCAGAGGCTTGAAAAATAAACTCCAAAAAAGAAATCAATGTGTGAGAATTGAAATTCATGAAGAATGATAACATTAATTTGGATCATGTTCATAAATTCACCTCCTTCTTTAATATGACGTTAAAACGAAATGGGGTCTTATTTGTTTCAATTTTGTACTAAACAATGTAAAAACCTTTTAAAATATGAGTTGAGTCATGTTATTAGTATTGTTAAATAATATTAATCATCTATAAAATCTAGAGGTTGTGAATATTTGTCATAAGAAAATGAAGGAGAGAGATTTTAAGTAAAAAGTAAGTTCTAATAGGATTTAATGGTTAAAGTTAAAATTGATTATAGCTCACATTCATATTGTGTCGGAAATTATTTGGTGAATTAACTTTCTTGTTTGACCTGATAATATATGTACAATATGAAATAAAGTGGAGTTTTATTCATACTAATATGATAATATTTATAAGTATTTCATAAAATTCTTTTAGACTTTTTAAAATTGTGGTATATATATATATATATATATATATATATATATATATATATATATTTCAAAAATCAATTCCTCTAAACATACGGTAATCAAAAGTTTTATAAAGAAGCATTTTATTTACGTATGTTATTATTTATTTTCCCCTTCTTTGTGGACAACTTAGTTATGATTATGATTTTTAATCATTTTGGTTATATGTGTTAATGTGATATCTAGTTAGGGATGTGAATCATTTAATTATCGCATATATGTGTATTTTTTATATGTAATTAATAATATTGAAATAATAATAATAATAATAATAATACACACACATTGTTATGGATATGTGACATTCTTTAAGTGACATTCTTTATATCATTAATGTCATTCTTCATAGTTTCAGTTTTGTTTTAATTTATTTTCCTGATTCACTTTTTCACGTAACCAGGGGTCGACTATAAAGAGTCAAATGTGAGTTTAGGAGGTCGGATAAGACTAGAAAAAAAAAGTAAAGGTTTTATGCGAGACAAAATCCATAAATATAGCCTAGCTTTCGAAAAGGATCGAATTGAGATACAGTACATAGCATATATATAACCTCTCTAGCCACATCTCAACATTTCATGTGTCATTGATCAACAACCCATTGATAATCACAATGACAAGGTTGTGATAAGGCCTATCTATCTTTTACAAAATATAACACTTATAAAATTACCTTTACTATTCTAGAAAAAATACATTCTATAATAACTTTATAAGTCTAAGAAAATTATCTAACTAAATAAAAATTTAGGAGTTTGAGGGTAACAAAAAAATGCCCGAGAAGTTGATGACTTGAAGAATCTCATAAAAATATAATAAATTATTGAGTTATTTTTTGTTATTATAGCACCTTGAATTGATTTTAAACCCCCTGCAACTCTATTCTATAATAGTTTATAGGTATATAGACTATATTTACGTTCTAGCCTCTACCAATGGCAAAATACAAGTTTATATGTACTCTTTAGTTTCCATTGGACACGAACCTAGCATATATGTCTTTCCTTAGACATTTTTCACCTATGAAAATTATTCATGTCGTATTTATCTCTCTTTCAGCGCCACCCAAGCCCTACGATGACTTGGAACCTTCTCTAGCTTCATTGAAATGGGAGGGTCCCGATTCCATTTCCATTAGTCCACATGTCACATTTTACTGGTTATGACAACACGTGAATTACATTCCCTTCCTTCTTCCTCGGGCATGCAACTTTCACACCCCCTAGATATGATGGTTGATATTTGGTGTAGATCAATAATAGGCACTCCATATTATACTAAAAGATACTTGAACCACAACCACTTCACTTACCTCTAATATATATGATGGTTATAATATAGTTGATTCGACATTGGAGATGTATGTTTAATTTAGGCATGCCCACCTCTTAATGAGGTATGTGATCTATGATGGATCCAATGACTAAAATCAACTCATTATGATGTTGGAGATCCATATCAAGTCTTAGATGTGCCCACCTACTAATCAAGTATGTGATCTTCGATGGACCTAACAATTGAGCTTGATTGCAATCAATATTTCATATTTTCTATTGGACTTATAAATGCACACCCAATATCACACTAGCCCACATTCAATAAATTCAACAGTTCATGATAGTCACAATCCAATAATCAGATTTGTATCAGGATTAGCCCACCAAATAATGTTCCTCCTTGCTTTCGATAGATTTGATGGTGCATGATGATTACAATCAACAATTCTCATTCAATTCAAACTTAGAGATGCTCAATCAATGCCACCCTAGATTAACTTTTAATTGATAATGTGGTGACACGTGTTGGCCATTTTCACCATCTATTAACTAAGCTTTGATGGCACCAGTACAAAATTATAAATATTCATATTTTTCAAAAATTTAAATTCCTTTTTTAGTTCTTTCATTGAGCCTATTTTTCAGAGTTTCCATCTAGATGAAATTTGCTTCTCTACTTTTGTAATTAACCTATTATTTCACTAAATATGATCATGTAGTCATCGATGTGACTCTTACGCCTATAAATTTATCATTCTGAGTGACTTTCCTCCTTTGAATTCATCAAAATTACGGATTTTGCCCCATTTCAAGCTCGCCTTCCATGATTGATTATATGCTTCACAAAGTGACCCTAATATTACCAATATGTAGCTGTGAGATCTCCATAACATTGCCTCTTACACTTAACATGCTATTTAATTTTATATTTCCCCATAAATTATTAAATTTCATATTTTTTCCATCTTCTCTCCTTGAAATTAGTTATCAAATAGTTAGCATACAAATTGTAACTCTTCTACTACCAGTGAGATTCTAACCCATATAGTTTAAGTGTTGAAACCTTCACTTTGATACCACATTGTAGCACTCGTCAGCCACCCACTATGGTGCATTACTACTAGTTGACCCATATATGGCCCAACTTATTTTTGGCATGCAAAGAGTTGCAAGCCCTTGAACAATCATTGTTTTCTTCATTTTTCCTGCTAAATTAAAATAAGTAACATTGATAAGCAGGGTTCCAGACTAGGAAATATTGCAGTATGATCATATTGGATGATAGATGACAATATGTTACTAGAATTAACAAGATGGTGAATTTTTTTTTAAAGGGAACATATTTGATATTATGATGATACTCAATTTGCATCTTTGAATTGCAAGTCAAGTTTAAAAATTGTGTTGAAACATGAGTTGTTTTATGGTATAATATGTTATGTATATATAGCACTGAATGTTTTGATGTTTGAACATGCATTCGTTAGTAAGTATGGTGTATTGAAGTAATTAGCTATATCATATTGAAAAGTGTGTGTTGACAAATACAAGGTTGAAGTAATGTTCATCTAGGTAATATACAAAGGCAATGTTTAAGGATTATAAAATATATGGTGTATTGAAGTGATGTTGCATGGGTTATTTATTATACATGAAGTAGTATTAAATATGGAAATAAAGCAAGGGTATTCAAATTACATGCAAGGTGGCAAGTGATGAACATGGAGTTTGATGAGACAGCATTAATAGCGAGATGATAGTGGGTTTCGAGGTATTAAATGTGAGAAGTTAGGGTTCAGTGATGTTGTTGATCTTGATATGAGTCTTGTAGCTTGCATGTATTCATGTTCTTGAGCTCAAAGCCACAAATTTTGGTACCAACCTATTGTAGCAACTGAATTTCAAAACTTAAAGTGAATGGCGAAACTATAGCTCATTGTAGAAAGGAAATTTTCACGTTAGGAGAGGTAGGTAACTTATTTATGTTGCTTAATCTAGGAAATGTATGAATATATTGTGTAATTATTGTTTAGAATATTTTTGGCTCTATCTAAGTTTCATTCACTCCTTATTCCCATGTTTCACTACCACTGTTAAAGCATTCATGTGTACTCTGCTCGGTTTATCTATTATGGGTTTCATGAATTTTAAAAAAATATGAATGGCATGCAAATAATATCTTGCATACTCTGTTTGTTTTCATTATGGGTTGTGTAAAGCATAAAAAATTTCAAGTTTAATACAAAATGGGTTTGCCTCAAAAAAGTTGGAAACCCACTTGTCAAGTACACAACAATAAATTTTGAAGATATTGCAAATTATTATTATTATTCCCATGCCATTGTGAAACCCCCATTTATTGCATAAAAATATAAAAAAAACCTGCATGTATTTGGACAACTACCCATTGGGGATTCAAAAGGAAAATATTTGTTATTAAAAATGTTTGAAAAAGTGTGTGTGTATGGATAAGTGGATTATCCTTTCCTTTTTCATAAAATTCATAAATTAGTAAAATTATATGTATGTTGAACATGTTGCCAAGACATTTGTTGGGTACTCCATCCATAAATATTTGTTCAATTGCAAATATACCATGAGTAAAACCTATAAGTATTATTATTTCACTTTAATCAATTGCAAATATACCATAAGTAAAACCTATAAGTATTACTATTGCACATTAAATATATATATATATTATTAGTACTTCCCCATTTGAAAGGGAGAAAAGCATAGTTGTGCATGTTCTGAAAACTAAATGTAGTTGATTTTTGCTTAAATATCAACATTTTGCTTGTAATTACACTTTTGTAAATATATTGGCTTCAAAAATGGTACAAAGAAATAACACCAACATACATAACCTTATTAGACTTTTATATCATTCATCCCTCATATATCTTGAGACTACCTGCCTAGTTAAAGTCATGTGAACCATAACAATAGATATGTAGTGAAAGTGTTGTTCTTCTTTATTTTTTATGCAAGATATAATTATTACAAGATTGTATATTTGGTACGTAAAATAACCTTTTGATTTGCACATTATTTAGACGAGTTTCTTTTGCAATGCATTGAGGGGTTCCCGAAGGGGAGGCGCAAGAAGGCAAAATATAATTTGGAAAGAGGGAAGGACTAAAAGGATCATATTTTAGGACATTTTGATGCTAACTCATATGATTTCAAACAATTAGCTCAAACCATACGCATTTTATTAGGAGGATAATTAGATTTACCTTGACCATTTGTTCCTCCTAATATCCCTTCACAACCTCAACCCAACATAGTATACATTCATTAGCCTAGATCAAAACCTATAAATGATGGGTAGGAAAAAAAATCAAGTTAAAGTTTCTTTGAAGTTACAAGTTGGCCTAGTGGTATAAGAAGTCACTTATACCAGCTACCTCTGCAAATTCCTTTGCCTAGAATCAACCATTGATAAATAAATTTGTGATTGAAATTAAATCATACTCTTTTAAACAACCGGTTGATAAAAACAAAGGAAACCAAGTTCTGGAAAAATATCCTAGTATTCACTATTCTCAATCAACACCTGCTTACTCAAAAGTAAGTACTTTGAAAACTAGAAGGGTTAATAAGAGAGATATTTCTCATTTAGATATGTTTCTAGATATACCACAATATTAGTGTTTTATTTTATATCATGTTTTAAAGGCATATGGTAAAAGGTACATTCATTTTTTTACTAGAGGAGATATTTCCCTTAAATTTTTTGAAAGGCTAATGATTACAATTTTTCTTATTGTATGGAGAATCTAGGAGTTTTGTATGGATGGATTTTGTATGTGTTTATGGTGTTATCATGTTATATTTTGGCATTATGTGATATTTTATTGGGACAAGGGATGTGCATAATTTCATTGGGAGGTATAAGTAGTACTTTGTGATAAGGTCTAGTGGACCCCTAGTTATCTTAACTAAATATAATATTACAATCTCTTATTAATTTAAAATTGGCATCAATGTTTTGTTTCCTCCTCACTTATCGTACACACCAAATGGTTCAAAATGAATGACTAATAATAATTGGTGGAGAATGCTACAAAAGGATAGGATAGTATCATTGAGAAAAAAAAAAAGAAATCACCACTACAAGTATGTTGAATTTGTGTGAGTTTCACAATTGATTATTTAGAGCATCCTTAGCATTTATATGGGCTAATAATTTTTTTGAAAACAAGGCCTTCTCCATAAGGGACATGAAATTCAATTTGATATTGACTTATGGTCTTATCTTTAAGCTTTTTATTTATCTGCATTTGTTTTCACTTTTTAGAAGCTCTAAATGTATTTGATGTTAATCAGTGAATTACTTTGTAGAGTATGAATTTTGTAGTGCAAATTCCTTGAGGTGGTTGATGTTAGTGTTGAGATATTCTTTGTTTTTCTATGGCACTCAATAGCCTTTTCATGAGTATTTTACATCTAATGTTATTTAAGAATTATTTGGCCTAAGTTCTCATAGAAATTTGAAAAAGTTGTTTAGTCTAAGACTTATGTATGCTTTTAACAAAGGATCAATGATTTGTTCTCAATATTGAGTATTCCTTGTTTAAATAATATTTTGTATTTGAATACATGTGTTGATAACCTTTTTTATTTAGGGGTGGTAGGTGTAGGGGGTGGGGGTGAGGATTTCTCATTTCCCTTGAGGGACAAGTTGAATTATCTTTTTAATGGAGTCTTATAAAGGTCACAAACAACCAAGAATAGGCTTATATTCTCCTCCAAAGGTTTCTTAAGGTATTCACCATAAATTTGTGCAATTTTAATATATTTAGGGATTCCATAAACACTGCTAGGCATCTCCACCATGGCTTCCTTCCCACAAACCTCTAGTTAAGCATCAATTTTAAAGTGATAAAACTCAATTACAGTAGATATTTGACTATTCAATAGTCCATGTCTTAAGACATTACAACTCTACAACTGATTTATTAGCAAATAAGGAAACTAATTTGGATTTTGGCACCCTCCATATCAATGAGAGGGTGATTCACCCCATTATTCATTAATTTTGTGATAAGTGTTATCACGTGTTGGCAGTGGTTGGTGCATGCATCCAATACACTTGTGTTCTTATGGAAAAGGTTTTAACAGGAATTTGGGTTTTAATCCAGCAACTAGAGAAAGACAGAAGTCTCTTTCAAGTGACATTGTTAGCTCTAATAGTACTATATATTAGCAATCAAGTATGGATAAGGAGGAAATGACGTTAAATCAGTGAAATAGGTACATTATTTGGGTTATGCATGGGATGTGAATTTGTAATGTTGAATGGCACGTGCAATATTATACCCCATATCCTTGATGGGATGATCAGGGATTTTTGGAATTTATTCCTCGCCTCAGGGTGGTGTGATTTATTAGTTGAATGAACCCTTCATGGTGGATTGGATTGTGGGCCAACTAGGAGTTAAGTAGGAAAAAATGGAAGTTGTCAATATTAAGGTTCAAACTAGCATGATAACTTAGATTCTAGTTGATAATGTCCATAATCGATGGTAGAAATACTCGAGTGATGGGGTGGAAGGGTACAAGATAATGATTATTGGAGTCTCATTGATACATGGGAAATTGGACATAAAATTTGATGTCGATGTTGTCCACATCTCCATTATTCCATGGAAATTAATAGGAGACTAGACTGGGGGAATTAAACTTCGATTAGAAGCTACTAGTTCAACTATGTTAAGTCAACAATCAATTTTGTGAAGTCTAGGATTCTCAAAGTTAAGCTGACCTTTATCAATTTCTCTTTTCTCAATAATTTACCATGGAAAATACGCTTGGTGCACTCTCTATAGGCATTGAATCTCCCTATTATATGTTTAGGGCCCATCTGCTTTATGTCGTGAAGGTCACTTAGGTCTTGTTGTTTGTTGGAGTATAAAAGGACAATATGTATAGGGGAAATAATTATATTAATGTGGAAAAAGAAATCGAAAAAATGAAAGAGCCATTACTTCAGCGTTAGTTAAGGTACAATCAATTGGAAATTGGTTTAGCTTCTACAATGGAAATTATGGTGGACCGGCAAGTGCAACTCCAGTGGCAGAAGATGAGATTGACCTCCTTCAGTGTCAGATAGAGGATCTTTGGCAGGACATGGCTCGAAGCACATTGAGCCCCTTTTCCAGTGGTGAATTATTCAAGTAATGTTGATCTAAAAGTTTATAATGTGAATGTTGTAGTTTCTTGACTAGAACCAGTAAATTTTCCAGTGGAAGAATCCAAAACTAAGTAATTTTGTTTAGTACATAAGTCCAATTTTATTGTATTTTAGGGATGTTCTAGGGAGTTTGCTCCACTAAGCTCTAAAACCTAGAATTCTAGTCAAATATATGTTATGATATCACGCTTTTTCATCAATTGATTCTTATTGGTCTAAACCAAATTATGTTTTTCCAATGTAATGTTGTGTTTTTAACAGTAGATTTTCAATACAATAAAATTTTGGTTATGATTAGACAAATTTCTTTCTTATTTGAAATTTATTTCTACCTTGAAACTTTTATGTTATTTGTTGTAATATTTGATTATAGTTCATATTTTTCAACATATTTTTGTTATGTTCTTATAAATTGTTCTTTCATATTATTTTTATTAATTCATATACATTTTATTTTTTTAACTTCACTTCATATAAATTTTATTATTTTAGAAAATAGTAAATTTTATTTTTATTTTAATAAAACAACTCACTTTTAAAATTAGGTTTTGCATGAAATATTAATCTTTTTCAAGAAGGCTTTAAACCCAGGGCCATAATCCCATATACCTTGCTTAGATTTATGTTATTCATGGTGTTTTGTGTGAAATATCTCAATTTCACAGACAACACTACATTTACACCAGTAGACTCCAAAATTTCTCTCTAACTTTGTATCATACTCATTTGACATAAAAAATGAAATGCCCAAGAGGGCTCCAATATCAACTGTTTTGTTAAATATCTACTCCATCATACATTCCTAGTGCATACTATCATGCAAATCACACATACACAACCATAAAATCATGATGCATATATAATTTCACTAAGCAAGAACATGTGAGAATACATGAATCAAACATAACAAAAACATAAAAATGTTATAGGAACAACTTATATGTTTAAAGGAATCGCCAATTGGCTGTAGACATCAGACATTCCACCTATCCATAGACCACACTACTCCAATATTCTTAGTAATGTGTCACACTCGAGTTGGGGATATGATTCCACAAGGGAAAAAAACTTCCTAAAGCCAATTAAAATTTGTAGATCACACCAATAAGGTAACAAGCCTCCAACCTCCAACTAATGTACCAAACTCCAATAGCCTCCAACCTGTAGTCTCACATTCCACATCATCCTACAAAACTCAAGGTAGTGCACCCCATTCTCTACACATGTAGTCCCTCAAGATATGCCACTACATTCATTCTATTGTTCTAACATAGGCTAGTCAGGGAGTCACAGAGCCTTGTGACCCTAGGAGTTCCAGATACCCTTAGGAGTCTTCAAATTCCCTCTAGGACTCACATAAAGGAAACTTATCCTGACACTTATCCCTCCAAATCTCCAACCTAACCCAACACAACCCAAAGAGAAGTGCACTCCCAGATCCGCATGTGGATCAATAGGGTAACAATATCATAAGTATCTAGTTTTTTTGTTTCCCATAAACAAGTATTAAAGAGATGGTTTGATAAGCATGAGTCCATTATTAGAGAATTAAAGATAGTAGAGCTAGTCCTCAAATGAGATAAAGCCAATGAAAAAAGGGGAAGCGTTTAAAATTCCAAAACATGTGGTTAGGCCCATTTCAAATTGCCAGAATATTTCGAAAAAAAATGTAACTACTATAAAACCTTGAAGAAAATTTGAATCCTCTCACTATTAATGAAAATTTTTAAAGAAATACTTTGCTTCGAAAGTGTACCTTATCCATCTTTTTTTTTTTTTTTTTTTTTTTTTTTTTTTTTTTTCTTTTCTTTTTTTTTCTGTTCCTTTCTAATTATTTTTGTAGTTCCATTTTCATTCTTTTAATTTTGCTCTAAGAATTTTCATTCCCATTATTTTTGTTCTAGGCCATTTGTTCACATCCAATAAAAGTGAGCCTCCCAATGGGATCAATCAACATCCTATTCCCCTTTTCATCATATTGCACAAATCCATAAGCATGTACCTTTTATCCCTCATAATTTCAACCCTAAACTGCCCTATTTGAGCCAATTTCAGGACTAACTCTCCCTTTCGCTTCATCAAAAAGTGCATCACATACGTGTTGCTCCACTATGGCCAATGTTGTTCAACAACAGGTTTCTCCTTTTGCACCCTAGGTTGGCTCTGCTGAATACTTGGGAAATGTTCTTTTTTCTGATTTTAGAAGCTTCACCTTCTAGGAGTTTCCAGAATTTTTTTCAACTTATTACCTTAGATTGACATTCAGATCGTATCCTACCATACTTTATAGTTTTCACCGCTTATCCTTTGATCCTATCCCTCCATCAAAGCTAGATCTAAATCCCTAGAATGGTAATTGGATAAGAAATCCCAACTTACCCCTCTCTCCTATATATTTACCCTCTCATATACTAGAGGTAATGGTTGGCTTTGGAGAGAGATTTTTGCCCTTATGTTTCTGTAGTAAGTAGTTATAATCTCATGCATAGGGTGACTGGAGGTGCATATTCCGACAAGGAAATGACAAGTGAAAAACTTGGAGGAGCTATTCTACAAGATCTATCGGGTGTCCCGTGGTTTTATGCTCACAGAACAAAATATTAAGGGAAACATCAGAACCAATATTTAGAGTTACAGGATCTAGTCCTCCTGTTCTCAGAGAGGGATCTCTCAAAGTTTGTTTGCAAAGGTTTATCTTGTGTGCTTATAATATTGATTTTAGACTTGTTATTAAGTGCAAGTGTTTGTTTGTTTGTTTGGTTGGATTGAATTGATACAACAGAACATGAAAGGTCTAGGAAAGATACATAGCATAGTAAAATATCTGTTTCATTGGGCAATGGAGTCAAGAAAAGGTCATAACACACTTATCTAAGGATATGGGATATCAGAGGGAAAATCTAACATGGCCAAAGGATCCTTTTGTTTTTGGAATGGGATGAACATTAATGATTTGGAAAGAGAGTTTTAATTCTCAACAAAGGGAAGTTGAAAGCATAATTTGAAACAATAAAGAGTTCTTTGATAGACAGGGCTAACCATAAATTATACAAATCACACCTTTAAGAAAACAATGATTTCAAAACAACTTTCAAAGTAAAATCTAATATTCGGGGAACACCCTATTTTCTCAAATATTTTATTCTAAAGGACTTTAGAAAACATATAAGATTTACTAATAATCATAGTCATAGAAGAGGGAACACCTAAAAACATCTATGATCATAATTATAACGACCTTTAAGCCAACTGTTTAAGTGAGGATAAAAGGCGAGATCAAAACATACCTCTCTGATCCACTATAAGAGAAGAACTTCAAAGGGAGACTTCACTAACAGTTTTTAAGTGGCAACAGACAAGCAGGGAGAACCATAAATCATGCTGAAACCAATTGTTCAAACTATTAAGGAAATAAACAGGCATGAAGACTAAAGAGAAAGATTAAAGCCTCTAAAATACTTCAGCAGAAGAAAACATAAAACAGTGAAGAATGAACAGGTCTAAGGTGCTTCCAGGAGTCATTTATTAGCCTAATAATTTCTATCCAACTGTAGTGAGAAATTATGGAACATAATGAAAACAGGGGAAAAACATGAAATAGTTCAGAATACTTCACCAATAGCCAAGCTCATGAATCCAATGATAGAGCCTTCTCAGGAACAAGCATGCAACAACATCATCAAGACCTCCAAGACTTCAATTTGTTCTTCAACTTCAAAGGACTATGTATTACTTTCTATTGAGGCTTTAATATTATAGCTAAAAGCTTGTGATCAAACAACCAACAATTCCTCATCTTCTACAGAAGTATTTATGTGAAGATGAGGAGGTGAGATCTAACAAAACATCTCAACAATGACATGAAAGTGGTGAATTTCTCGGCCCTTTGAGAGGCTCGATGGAGAAGTTACAGGTGGATGCTCTGTATTAACTTTTACAATTATGATTTAAGCTTGGTGGGATATTTATTTGACTTTCAGGCTCTGTGTTCTGTCTGGAGTAACTCTGCAGATATTTTATGTATTAAACTCCTTTGGAAGAATTAACTTCCTGACAACGCTGGAGGCAGATATTTGTTTAATCAATAACTTCGACCTCTGTTTTGAATGGTTTGAGGCAACAGGTGGCTCTTGTAGTACCTGAGGAATCAATTCGCCTCAAATGCAGCGGTGGAGGTCTTTTCTATCAGTTAAACACTTATTATTTCTTTTGAATGTGTTTTAACCCAGGGAATTAGGCCTTTGATAATATTTTTTAGCCGTAATTTTCCAAATCTGTCTTTAATCTTCCTTCTGCTGTGCTCAGTTCTTCAAACTTATACTCTTTTTAAATGTGTTTAAAACACAGTGTCTTGTCGATGTGTAGGGACGCGCAGGGCTCTTTACGATATCAAATCTTATGAATCATTGATAAAACAATGGAATCGAGCCCGTGAATGATTCTCTTTAATAGCTCAAAGGCGCATGAAGTGTCTTTCCCGGCCTTTGGCCTTTCTCTTCAATATAATGGAAAACCTTTTAAAAGACCTGCAAAACAAAAAAATAGTCAAGAAATCCTACGTAATTAGGTTAAAACTTCTTCAGAAGGCGAGAAAGATCGTGGCCGTTGGATGGCTGCATCCAACGGTGGAGATTTTATTCAGAGGAGGTTAAAGAAGAGCGCGGAAAGTAAAGAACAGAAACCATTGATCGCGCGTGATCAACGGTGGAGAACGGCTTTTTGAAAAACCCTTTGGTAGAAGCGGAGGGTGATGGAAACATGTGGAAAAGATCTGGGCCATCCGATCTGGACACGTGGACGGTCCAGATCTAATAGGAGGATCGCAATCGGGGGCAAGACTCAAATGGTGCCGATGCAAAATTGCGATGTGATGAAGCGCTGTCCATTGATCTAAAGGTTAGATCAACGGTTGAGAATGGATCGGGGGGAATCGCAATCGGAGGTCAGGAATGAGGTGATGCGATTGCGCAATCGGAGAATAGTTTGATGTGATTAACATGATCGGGAGATAGGCCGATGCGATTTGCGCGATCAGAGAACAGGGCGATGCGATGTGAAAGCTGCGATGCGATTTTAAAAACTCCAATGCGATGGAGCAATCGGAACATCGCAATCGGAAGTGTCAACTGAACATAATCGGAGGAGCCTTTCAAAGATTTCCGATGCCATCGGAGGGGCGGGGATTTATATATATAAAAGACTCAATCGCATCGGAAATTCCGATGCGGTCTTTTTAATCAACCCATTTGTATATTTAACACATGACTTTGGTTTTTAGACCAAAACCTTGGAAAAACGGGTTTGATATTTTACAAAGGAAAAAAGGAAATAGGGATGGATTATTTATAAGGTTTTGAGTACGGAAGGCGGGCCCATAGGATATTTATAGAAAGGTTTTAATCGCATCGGAATTTATATGACGCACTGCTAATCGCATCGGAACTTTCGAATATGGCATGGACGTGCGTTCTTTGGATTATTGCGATGCGATAAGCACCCGGGACGGGTTTTATGGTTTGCATGAGAAATAATATATTTGGGAGCTTTAAACACATAAAAATCCAATCGCAATCGGAACTTTCGGTCCATGGCACAAAACTTGCGCACTTTGAAAATGTGCGATGCGGTTAGCGCCGAAAAGCTTTGGCATTTGGTTTTAACGCATGGGCATGTGGGGGGAAGTGGTTAGGACTTAGCCCAAGGGGCTTAAGTCCATAGAAAAACTTATATTTTCATGAATTTTTCAGATTTTTCAATGGAATTTGATGGTTTCGGTAAGGTTAAAAAGTGAGTTTTTAACCTTGTAAAGATGATTTTCATGAAGGGAGGAAAAGAAATCATGAAAACAAGGGAGTTTTTATGGAGAAAAAGGGGAGAAAATGAAGGTTAGTTTTGAGTGGGAGAAGGGGAAAATGATGGTTTTGCAACAGTCTTTCACTTGGAATCAGCAGAATTTCCCGAGTATAAAATGGAAATAGTAATGAAGATTTTGGACAGAGGCATGGGGCCTTCAAGGAGCCTTCAAGAGCCAACAATTTTTATTGATAAAATTTGTTCCTTGGAGGTTCAAAAAGTCTTAGCCACCTTTTGGTATAACAAATATTATAGGTGGCTAACAGTGGCTCCACCTGGGGATGATGCCTTCTTGAAGGCATCAAGAATTTCAGACTTGCATTCTCTGAGATGCTGATCAGTTGCCTCATCCATTGGGCTGTATTTCTTTGATTGAATGATCTTCTTTTGCTCTGGAAATGCTAACAGCCATGGAAAACAATGAATCTTTTATCAACAAGCTTTCTACCTACCCAATCCTACTGATCTAACATTTTTTCTTCCTTAGAGTGCACTTGGATTGGCAAACTCTCTTTCAACATTTTATTCTTTTTGAAAACAGGAAATCTATTCTGTTTCTACTCCTTATTTCTCCATGGAATCAGATTAAACAGTTGAGCCCATATGATTCTCTACCTATTCTACTATCTGTTTGGGATTAAATTGTCCAATCAGATTTTATTCTCTAAATTCTACAACAAAAATTTAAAAAGCATTCAAGTTAGGATTGAACAGTCTAATTTGATGCTGATCTATGGCATAAAAACAAGCTGCACATAGATTATTATTTGCAGAAAATTAAATAAAAAATGATGAAGGTTTAAGATCTAAACATTCAAAGAACTTCCTTCATCTTTTATAGCTCTGTTTTTACTATTGTGTGAGCTGTTTTCTTCATCACCCGGTTCAGATTTTGAGCTGATTAGAACCAGTTTTGCATCTGTTTTGACTCAAAAAATAAAACAGATTTGAGTCATCTTTCTTTTGGAAACTTAGGTTCAGTTTTTAGCTTGTTTGAACCTTTGATTTCTATCCTAAACTATCTACTGATAAGCCAAGATTAGACAGTTTGGCAAATCGAATTCACTATCCTATCAGCAGAAAATTTTAAAGTTAATTAGTCAATATTGAACAGTTTGACTAACTAGAAGTGTGTTTTGAGGAGTGGCATTTGAGCTTGCACACTTTCAGATTTGTTTCTCCTTTTTGGCATGGGGCTATACCTTTCTTGTTTTGTCAATCTTCCCTCTTTTCTTTTTCTATTTTTTTGTATTTTTGATTTTCATAATTTTGAATGCAATGTATAAACTATGATATTTACAATAAAAAATAATTTTTTTTGAAAATTAAGATTCTTGGCAGAATTAATGTTTGAGCATACTGCCATTGACAGGACCTCCATATAGATCTTCTCCATTCAATTCTTTCAAGAAAAATGCATTGTGACCCCTCTCAGCATGAATAATATAGGGTCCTTTCCACAAGTTCTCAAACTTTCCATGTTTTCCCTTCTCTTCTCTTCTTGAATCCCATTTAAGAACAACATTTCCAATTTGGAAATTGTTTGCCTTAGTCCTCTTATCAAATAGTTTCTTCATTTTTTCTTGGACTAACTGTGTTCTCTCATAAACTTCTTCTCTGGTCTGTTGTAAATGGATTGTTTGGTTGATCCTTCTCTGCATATCATTTTCTTCAATCTGCACTTCTTGAAGGAGTTTCATGACTGGAACTCCTAATGAGGTGGGAAAAACCGCATCCATGCCATAAACTAACTGATAGGGAGACATATTTATTGACTTCTTTGTAGTTAATCTATCAGCCCATAAGGCATGAACCAACTTACTGTGCCATGATTTATGATTTTGCTCCAACTGTTTTTTGATTATATTGAGGAGACTCTTGTTGGAGGATTCAGCTAATCCATTTCCTTGGGGATAGTAAGCAATGGAATGGCCCAAGGTTATGTCGTATTTGTAACATAAATCAACCATTTTCTTAGATTTAAAAGCAACAGCATTTTCTGTTATGATTTTTCTGGGACAACCAAATCTGGATAGGATATTTGTTTCAAGGAACTTGATAATGACAAAGTCATTAGCATTTCTGGAGGGTATAGCTTCTATCCACTTGGTAAAGAAGTCTGTGGCTATGAGGATCCACTTATGCTGATCTGAGGAGGATGGATGAATTTCCCCAATGAAGTCCAGCCCCCATTGTTGAAAAGGTGCCTCAACTCTGATAGGATGTAAAGGTAAGGGAAGGAGTTTTATTTTGCCATCAAATATTTGACACTTATGGCAAGACATGACCAACTTTTGAGTGTCTGGGAAAAGGGTAGGCCAATAGTAACCAGATCTAAGAATTTTGTTGGCTGTGGCCTTCCAGTAGAGGTGACCTCCACATTCTCCATCATGCAATTCATGCATGATCTTTCCTGCATCATCTTCAAGTAAAAATTTAAGAAAAATTCCAACAGCATTTTTCCAATATAATACTCCATCTAAGATACAAAAACTCAAAGCCTTTTGTTTCAAGAATCTAGCTTTAGTTTTAGACAAAGAAGGAGGGGCATTTAGATATAAAAGCACATAAATAATGTCAGCATACCAAGGAGAATTTAGAAATGTTTCTTCAATGAAAGGAGCATCAGATTCTTCTATTTCTTCCAACACATCTACCATATTCATGTCCAGTGCTTGAAAGTTAGACTCAGCCATAAGTTTTGCTAATCCCTGCCCCTTGACTAGTTTGGTGGGCCTGATTTCTAAGTCATATTCAAGAATAGTTGAAATCCATTTTCCCCTTTTACCATCGGGGTCTTGACTTAGAATGTCCTTGACAACAGTATGTGGAACAAAATCAATTATGTGAGAGTGTAAAATATAGACCCTAAAGTCTTTTAATGCTTTCACTAATGCTAAGGCTTGCTTCTCCATGATGTTATATTTGAGAGGAGCATCTCTCAAGGCCCTACTAAAGAAAGATATTGGTTTTTCTTGCCCCAAATCATTCTTTTGAAGTAAAACTGTAGCTATTGTATGTTCAGATGCAAAGGAAAAGATATAGAAATATTTGGTAAAATCTGGACTAATCAGGACTGGTGCTTGAGTAAGAGCTTGTTTGACCAGTTCGAATGATTTTTTAGCTGGTAAAGTCCATTTTACACCTACATCTTTCTTAAGCATGTTTGTAATGTTTTTTAATAGCTCAGCAAGGTTGGGGATGAACCTCCTCAGAAAATTAATCTTTCCAATGAAAGATTGTAATTCTTTGAGGCTTCTTGGATGACTGATCTGCAATATGCCATCTATCCTTGTAGGGTCTATTTTGATTCCCTCTTCCGAAATTATGTGGCCAAGAAGTTTACCTTCTTGGAGACCAAAGAGTGTCTTCTTGGGATTCAGTGACAAGCCAAATTTCCTACACTTTTCAAAAACTTTTCTCAAGTGAATCAAATGTTCTTCATCAGTTTTTGAAAAAACGGTTATGTCGTCAAGGTAAATAATTATGAAATAGCCAATATCTTCAGAAAAGGCTATGTCCATGGCCCTTTGAAAAGTGGCCCCTGCATTCATTAACCCGAAAGGCATTTTGACATACATAAAGGTGCCCCAAGGTGTGGTAAAAACAGTTTTGATTTGATCACTTGGGAGCACCAACACCTGATTGTAACCCGAGAACCCATCTAAGAGTGATATCCTTTTTGACCCAACTACCTTCTGAAGTATATGATCCATCTTGTGCAATGGGTAGTTGTCTTTTAGGGATGCTCTGTTTAAGTTTCTGAAGTCGATACAGAGTCTGATTTCCCCTCTTTTCTTTCTAACAGAAACTAAATTTGATACCCATTCTGAAAATCTAATGGGTACTATGATTCCAACAGCATGCATCTTTTCGATCTCTGCCTTAACTAAAGGTAATAAAAGTGGGTTTATCCTCCTCAGTTTTTGTTTAAAAGGCTTTTGATTTTCCTTCAGGGGAATCTTGTGCTGAATGATGCTGGTATCATAAGACTTCAGATCTGTGTATGCCCAAGCAAACACATCTTTAAACTCTTTGAACAACTCTATATATTGCAATTTTATGTGAGTTGGAAGAGTGCTGGACAATTTAATCATCTTGTATTCTGTTAGGGAGCCTATGTTGTGTTCTTCTACGTTTGTTTCTACATGCTCCATCCTCGGTTCTTTGGCTACATCGTTAAAATTGAAAAGGTGTTCTAAAGGCGTGAGACCTCTTGGAATTTGATCATTTTTGCATTGTAAAATTTCCAAGTCTTCTTGGTCCACGTTGTTAATTAACTCTGCTTCAAACGGATTCTCATAATGATTATATCAGCAGAGTGGGTTATTTCAGCTTCTGGGATTTCTTCGATATATGGACAGTCTTTATTATGGCTAGATTCTGATATTGGTATGGTGAAATCGTTTTCTGATTTTAAGAAATCGTCTATGTGTTGGCAGAATTAAAAACTTGCCAGCGATCTTCGTTATTCTGCACAAATAGTCCGTGTTTTACTTTACAATCGTGTGCAGTTGATTTATTTCTCGGTGTCCTCGAAAATTGCCGGCATTGAAAGCGAGTTCATTTGCTAGATGATTCAATTTCTGGAATAAAAATAAGTTCATATTTTTCAAAGATTTTCAATAGATCATTACAAATAAGCTCGAGACATTCCATAAGTCTTTGATTTTTACTGAGTATTCTCCTTTGATTGTTTATGATAAGTCTGCACTCCTAAGTTTGATATCCCTGGCTTCTAAATCGTTTGGCTAGCTGTAAGCCTAGGAGGAGGGCTTCGTACTCAGCGATATTGTTAGTGCACGGGAAATCCAATTTGTATGAAAAACTCTGATTTGTATTCTGGATCCATACGCCCGCACTTGCGCTTGTTTTATTACAGGATCCATCAAAGTTTACTATCCAAATTATGTTTGACTCATTTTCGTTTTCTTGTTGCTATTGAGTGTCAATGTTTTGAAGTTTATTCGAGAGAAGATTTGATTCTTCTGTTAAATCAATGGGGTCTACGTTCTCTTTATCTTGTTGGGTAATTTCATCGTAGTTACATAAGATAAAGGAATCTAAGCTTGACTGAATGGAGTAGATTGGAGAGTTGTTTGGTTTGTCTATGTTGCTCACCATGTACTTCATGTGAGATTCCCTGTATAGTCTTCTGTTTTGGTTAAAAATAGAGATGGTGGCATAAGACATATCCATTTGAAGGCTTCCCTGAAGTTTGGCTCCCAAGATCTTGATAAGAGCATGCCATACTTAGGGGGAATGTCAGCTACAACTATATCCATAACTAGACTCTTAGCAGGAATTTGAGCTAAATTAACACATAAATCTTTGATTAAACAAAAACATTTGACTCTGCTTGATTCAAAGGAATACAAATCTTTGTATGGTTTGGCAATCTCTAAGCCTAAGCTTTCCATTACCACCTAGGGCATTAGATTGTGTGAAGCTCCTGAATCTAACATGGCATTGTGTAAAATTTTCTCGTGTATGTTCAAGCTAACATAGAAGGGAGGGACAGGCCCTTCTTGGTATTTTCCTTCCACTTCAGGACCAAACAACAACTCAGGTTTATCATCTGTCAAGTTTAAGGTGTCAGTATCACTTCCTAAGTTCAAAGCTTTCAAAACTTGGTTTTTGTACACTTCTTGGGTCACTAGTTCAACTAGGGGAATGGCAATCTTTATCTTAGCAATCTCTCCCTCAAGGTTGAAAAGAATAAGTGACTTGTTGATATTTACATCTATTTTTTCAATTGAATTCTTTTCAGCAACTTTGATTTGTTGAACCTTATTTGGACTGGTGATGGGGATAGTTTTATTAGGACCACTAGCTGAAGTGCTAGGGTTACTCTGTTCAACATTTGGCTGGACACCTTTGTCTTTGTTTAAGTCTAGTTTTTTGGCCGAAATGTTGGTTTTTTCTGCTGTCTTTTTGGGTTGGTCTTCTGCGTTTTTCTTGACAGCAGTGCTAGTATTCTTATCTTTTGAATTCTTTATGCTTCCCTTGCTCCTAAGATCATACTGTTTATGCACTTCCATGATTGCATTTTCAAACCCCAATCTATAGTCATCATAATTTTCATGGGTGTTTGTACTTTGATCAGAGAAGAAACCTTGTTCTTCCTCCATGAGGAAAACATCATCCCCACTGTCTGATCCAATCAAGTTTACATGAGCTCCTTCCAACCTTTCCAACTCCCTATCTTCCTCATATTGATCTACGTAATTTTGTTGGAAGGGAGGTCTAATCTGTTGGTCACTTTTGTTCTGTTTCTCTTGATTATTTTCTCTTTTATAATTCTGATTTCTATTTCGAGGAGCAATTTGATTTTGACTAGCTTGTGCTTTCTTAATTATGCTCATCTCTTTCATCATTTCTTCCATCATTCTCTCCATTTTTTAGCTTGAATTAGAAGGAGGGGATTCCTCTCTAAAAGATACTCTCTTCTCAGTTTTCATTCTTGCTCTCTTCTCCATTAAGTTGACTTCCATAGAAAGAGCACCCCTTTGCATATCTTCAAGAGTTGTAAAATCTCTCTCTCTTAGCAAATAGGTCATGCCAAAGTCAAACCCTTCAGGGAACTTGTTTAAAGCTGAGCCCTGTGGAGGTTTTAGTTCTGGGGAAAGGGCATTATACACACTATTAAATCTAGTGCAATAATCTTGCACACTTTCCCCAGGGTTTCTATGGAGATTTTTGTAATCAGAAAGGACTTGGAGAGGATTCTTCTTCACTTCCTATTTGTTTAAGAATGTTTGATGAAAGCCTTGGAGATCATTAATGCTATGAGGGGCTAAACCTTTAAACCATTTTCTTACTTCTCCCCCTAAGCTTTGAGCAAATAACCTAAGCTTGACATAATCATCATCAATTTTGTTTCTGTCGAAGTAGTCATTCATTTTATCTACATGTTATGATGCAGTTGTAGCATTGTTAGCATCATACAATGGAATTTTGGACTGATAGTCTTGTGGAAGATTGACTAGTGGCATAGGAAGGAATAAGGGAGCATACCATGCTACCATGATATGTGGTGGGTGTGGATTCACAAGAGGGGGAGTGGGTTGAAGTGGAGTGGTTTGGATAGTGGATGTTGGATGGACAGATGTGGATGTACCGGGGATAGATTGTTGAGCTGACCTTGGATGAGAGACACCTAAATTTAGAAGGAAATTTAAATCAGGTGGTGTGGTTTCTCTACTACCAGGTTGTTCACTTTGTTCTGGGGATGAAAGTAAAGACTCAGAGTCTATCTAAACTATATCATCAAGCGACCTAGTTCTAAAAGGATTCCTTAAGTCGACTTTTGATTGGTGTAGAGCTGCAAGATTTTCAGGGACTGAATTTGCTCTCAAGGGTGGTCTGAAAACAGTTGAAAATTTAATCTTAGGGGACTCCCTAAGTATACTTCCAGGGTTGTCAACTTCTTCCAGTGGGTTTGGGTCAGGGTAGGCTCTAGTATAATTTTTTCTGGGAGCCACTATGCTATGTTTTTTTTAGACCTGGCTAGAAAGAGAGTTTAACCAAATATGACAATATTTAAGAGGCTAACTGATCTTTTTAGAAGAAGGAAACCTTAATATTAAAGTCTCCTAACCGAATTTGTATGATGTTTATAAAGACTTGGGATCTTCCCAGTGGAGTCTTAAGGTCTATTTTTAGGATTGTGGAGTCGCCAGGTGGAAATTTTTAGCTCTTTTGGAAGTAAAAGGTTTTATGGTCCACCACCAGGTTTATTATGAAGCCAAACTAAAAAATTTCTGGGTTTTTCTGAGTTATTTTGGTCTTTATAGGTTAAGAGAGTGTTCTAAGTCTGATTTCGTACTTAGCTAAGGTGTTCAAACAAACAGAGTTTCTCTTATGGCTTGGTAACTGGTTCCTTCAAGGTTTGATAAGGTTTAACGGGAATCCTAAGGGTTACTTAGTTTGTCACTGATTCAATTAAGTCTTATCATGATTACCATTTGTTAATTAGTGCTTGAAGAAGGTTACTTATGTTATACTGGGCCTAAAAAATTTGAAGAAGGTTTTTTAAACCACTATATTCTCAGTACGCCCCACCGTGATCGCCATTATGTTGGTGTCTGTGTTTTGATAGTTTGGCAAATCAAAAGACAAGGCAACATCAGAACCAATATTTAGAGTTACAGGATCTAGTCCTCCTGCTCTCAGAGAGGGATCTCTCAAAGTTTGTTTGCAAAGGTTTATCTTGTGTGCTTTTAGTATTGGTTTTAGACTAGTTATTAAGTGCAGGTATTTGTTTGTTTGGTTGGACTGAATTGATACAGCAGAACATGAAAGGTCTAGCAAAGATATATAGGACATTAAAATATCTGTTTCATTGGGAAATGGAGTCAAAAAGAGGTCATAACACACTTATCAAAGGATATGGGATATCAAAGGGAAAATCTAACTTGGCCACAGGATCCTTTTGTTTTTGGAATGGAATGAACATTAATGATTTGGAAAGAGAGTTTTAATTCTCAACAAAGGGAGTTTGAAAGCATAATTTGAAACAATAAAGAGTTCTTTGATAGACAGGGCTAACCATAAATTCTACAAATCACACCTTTAAGCAAACAATGATTTCAAAACAACTTTCAAAGTAAAATCTAAGATTCGGGGAACACCCTATTTCCTCAAAGATTTTGTTCTAAAGGACTTTAGAAAACATATAAGATTTACTGATAATCACAGTCATAGAAGAGGGAACACCTAAAAACATCTATGATCATAATTATAACGACCTTTAAGCCAACTGTTTAAGTGAGAACAAAGGGCAAGATCAAAACAGACCTCTCTGATTCACTATAAGCAAAGAAATTCCAAGGGAGACTTCAATAACAATTTTTAAGTGGCAACAGACAAGCAGGGAGAACCATAAATCATGCTGAAACCAACTTTTCAAACTATTAAGGAAATAAACAAGCATGAAGACTAAAGAGAAAGGTTAAAGCCTCTAAAATACTTCAGTAGAAGAAAACATAAAACAGTGAAGGATGAACAGGTCTAAGGCCCTTCCAGGAGTCATTTCTTAGCCTAATACTTTCTATCCTACTGTAGTGAGAAATTATGGAACATAATGTAAACAGGGAAAAACATGAAATAGTTCAGAATACTTCACCAACAACCAAGCTCATGAATCCAATGATAGAGCCTTCTCAGGAACAAACATGCAACAACATCATCAAAACCTCCAAGACTTCAATTTGTTCTTCAACTTCAAAGGACTATGTATTGCTTTCAGAGAGTTTCAATATTACAGCTTGTGATCAAACAACAACCAACAATTCCTCATCTTCTACAGAAGTATTTATAGGAAGATGAGGAGGTGAGATCTAACAAAATATCTCAAGGACAATTAATACAGAGTGAAGACTTCTCGGCCCTTTGAGAGGCTCGATGGAGAAGTTACAGGTGGATGCGATGTATTAACTTTTACAATTATGATTTAAGCTCAGTGGGAGCTTTATTTGACTTTGAGGCTCTGTGTTCTGTCTGGAGTAACTCTGCAGATATTTTATGTATTAAAATCCTTTCGCAGAATTAACTTCCTGGCAACGCTGGAGGCAGATATTTGTTTAATCAATAACTTCGGCCTCTGTTTTGAATGGTTTGAGGCAACAAGTGGCTCTTGTAGTAACTAAGGAATCAATTCGCCTCAAATGCAGTGGTGGAGGTCTTTTCTATCAGTTAAACACTTATGATTTCTTTTGACTGCATTTTAACCCAGGGAATTAGGCCTTTGATAATATTTTTTAGCCGTAATTTTCCAGATCTATCTTTAATCTTCCTTCCGTTGTGCTCGATTCTTCAAACTTATACTCTTTTTAAATGTGTTTAAAACACAGTGTCTTGTCGATGTGTAGGGCTGTGCAGGGCTCTTTACGGTATGAATGCTTATGAATCATTGATAAAACAATGGAATTGAGCCCGTGAATGATTCTCTTTAATATCTCAAAGGCGCAGGAAACGTCTTTCCCGGCCTTCGACCTTTCTCTTCAATATAATGGAAAACCTTTTAAAAGACCTGCAAAACACAAAAATAGTCAAGAAATATTGCGTAATTAGGTTAAAAATGCTTCAGAAGGCGGGAAAGATCATGGTCGTTGGATGGCTGCATCTAACAGTGGATATTTTATTCAGAGGAGGTTAAATAAGAGCGCGGAAAGTAAAGAACAGAAACTGTTGATCACGCGTGATCAACGGTGGAGAACGGCTTTTTAAAAAACCCTTTGGTAGAAGCGGAGGACGATGGAAACATGAGGAAAAGATCTGGGCCGTTCGATCTGGACACGTGGATGGTCCAGATCTAATCGGAGGATCGCAATTGGGGGCAAGACTCAAATGGTGCCAATGCGAAATTGCGATGTGATGAAGCGTTGTCCGTTGATCTAAAGGTTAGATCAACGGTTGAGAATGAATTGGGAGAATCGCAATCGGAGGTCGGGAATGAGGCGATGCGATTTCGCAATCGGAAAAAGGGTCGATGCGATGAAGCGTTGTCCGTCGATCTAAAGTTTAGATCAACGGTTGAGAATGGATCGAGAGAATCGCAATCGGAGGTCGGGAATGAGGTGATGCGATTGCGCGATCGGAGAATATTTTGATGCGATTGCGATGATCGGAAGATAGGCCAATGCGATTTGCGCGATCGGAGAACAGGTCGATGCGATGTGAAAGCTGCAATGCGATTTTAAAAATCCGATGCGTTGGAGCAATCGGAACATCGCAATCGGAAGTGTCAACCGAACATAATCGGAGGAGCCTTTCAAAGATTTCCGATGCGATCGGAGGGGCGGGGCTTTATATATATATAAAAGACTCAATCGCAACGGAAATTTCGATGCGGTCTTTTTAATCAACCCATTTGTATATTTAACACACGACTTTGGTTTTTAGACCAAAACCTTGGAAAAGCAGGTTTGATATTTTACAAAGGAAAAAATGAAATAGGGATGGATTATTTATAAGGTTTTGAGTACGGAAGGCGGGCCCACGGGATATTTATACAAAGATTTTAATTGCATCGGAATTTATATGATGCACTGCTAATCGCATCGGAACTTTCGAATATGGCATGGACTTGTGTTCTTTAGATTATTGCAATGCGATAAGCACCCGGGACAGGTTTTATGGTTTGCATGAGAAATAATATATTTGGGAGCTTTAAACACAAAAATCCAATCGCAATCGGAACTTTCGGTCCATGGCACAAAACTTACGCACTTTGAAAATGTGCGATGCGATTAGCGCCAAAAGGCTTTGGCGTTTGGTTTTAACGCATGGGCATGTGGGGGGAAGTGGTTAGGACTTAGCCCAAGGGGCTTAAGTCCATAGAAAAACTTATATTTTCATGAATTTTTCAGAGTTTTCAATGGAATTTGATGGTTTCGGTAAGGTTTACAAATGAGTTTTTAACCTTGTACAGATGATTTTCATGAAGGGAGGAAAAGAAATCATGAAAACAAGAGAGTTTTTATGGAGAAAAAGGGGAGAAAATGAAGGTTAGTTTTGAGTGGGAGAAGGGGAAAATGATGGTTTTGTAGCAGTTTTTCTCTTGGATTTTAGCAGAAATTTCAGAGTATGAAATGGAAACAATAGTGGAGATTGGACAGAGGCATGAGGCATTTAAGAGTCTTCAAGAGCCAACACTTTTTTGCAATAAAATCTGTTCCTTGAAGGCTCCAAAATCATTTAGCCACCATTTGGTATGACAAATTTTATAGGTGGCTAACAGTGGCTCCACTTGGGGATGGTGCCTTCTTGAAGGTATCAAGAACTTTCAGACTTGCATTTTCTGGGAGGCTGATCAGTTGCCTCATCCATTGGGCTGCCTTTCTTTGATTAAATGATCTTCTTTTGCTCTGGAAATGCTAACAGCCATGGAAAACAATGGATTTTTCATCTACAAGCTTTCTACCTACCCAATCCTATTGATCTAACATTTTTTCTTTCTAGAGTGCATTTGGATTGGCAAACTCTCTTTCAACATTTTATTCTTTTTGAAAGCAAAAAATCTAATCTAGTTCTACTTCTTATTTTTCCATAGATTCAGATTAAACAGTTGAATCCATATAATTCTTTACCTAATCTACTATCTGTTTGGGATTAAACTGTCCAATCAGATTTTATTCTCTAAATTCTACAACAGAAATTTAAAAACATCCAAGTCAAGATTAAGCTGTTTGACTTGTTGTGATCTATGGCATAAGAACAAGCTGCACATAGACATTATTTTGCAGAAAATTAAATCAAAATGTAAGGCTTAAGATCTAGAAGTTTTACAGCACTTCCTTCATCTTTTACAGCTCTGTTTGTACTACTGTGTGAGTTGTTTTCTTCATCATCTGGTTCAGATTTTGAGCTGACGAGAACCAGTTTTGCATCTGTTTTGACTCAAAAAATAAAACAGATTTGAGTCATCTTTCTTTTTGGAAACTTAGGTTTAGTTTTTAGCTTGTTTGAACCTTTGATTTCTATCCTAAACTATCTACTGATAAGCCAAGCTTAGACAGTTTGGCAAATCAAATTCATTATCCTATCAGCAGAAAAATTTAAAGCTAATTAGTCAAGATTGAACAGTTTGACTAACTAGAAGTGTGTTTTGAGGAGTGGCCTTTAAGCTTGCACACTTTCAGAATTTATTTTCCTTTTGGCATGGGGTTGTGCCTTTCTTGTTTTCACAATCTGCCCTCTTTTCTTTTTTTCTTTTTTTTCGTATGTTTTTGTATTTTTTATTTTTCTAACCTTGAATGCAATGGTTAGACTATGATATTTACAATGAAAAAATAAAAATGCTTTGAAACCTAGGATTCTTGGCAGAAGTAATGCTTGAGCATCCTGCCATTGACAGGACCTCCATATAGATCTTCTCCATTCAATTCTTTCAAGAAAAATGTATTGTGACCTCTCTCAGCATGAATAATATAGGGCCCTTTCCACAAGTTCTCAAACTTGCCATGTTTTCCCTTCTCTTCTCTTCTTGAATCCCATTTGAGAACAACATTTCCAGATTGGAAATTGTTCGCCTTGGTTCTCTTATCGAATAGTTTCTTCATATTCTCTTGAACCAACTATGTTCTCTTATAGACTTCCTCTCTAGTTTGTTGTAAATGGATTGTCTGGTTGATTCTTCTTTGCATATCATTGTCTTCAATCTGCACTTCTTGAAGGAGTTTCATGACTGACACTCCCAATGAGGTTGGAAAGACTGCATCCATGCCATAAACTAACTGATAGGGGGACATGTTTATTGATTTCTTTGTAGTCAACCTATCAGCCCATAAGGCATGAACCAGTTTACTGTGCCATGATTTCTGATTTTGTTCCAACAGCTTTTTGATTATATTGATGAGACTCTTGTTGGAAGATTCAGCTAATCCATTCCCTTGGGGATAGTAAGCAGTGGAATGGCCCAAGGTTATGTGGTATTTGTGACAGAAATCAACCATCTTCTTAGATTTAAAAGCAGCAGCATTGTCTGTTATGATTTTTTTGGGACAACCAAATCTGGATAGGATATTTGTTTCAAGGAACTTGATAATGACAGAGTCATTAGCATTTCTAGAGGGTATAGCTTCTATCCACTTGGTAAAGAAGTCAGTGGCTGTGAGGATCCACTTATGTTGAGCTGAGGAGGATGGGTGAATTTCCCCAATGAAGTCTAAACCCCATTGTTGAAAAGGTCCCTCAACTTTGATAGGATGTAAGGGTAAGGGAAGAAGTTTCCTTTTTCCATCAAAGATTTGACACTTATGGCAAGACATGACCAGCTTTTGAGTGTCTGGGAAAAGGGTAGGCCAATAGTAACCGGATCTAAGAATTTTGTTCACGGTGACCTTCTAGTAAAGGTGTCCTACACATTCTCCGTCATGCAATTCATGCATGATTTTTCCTGCATCATCTTCAAGTAAACATTTAAGCAAAATTCCAACATCATTTTTCCAATATAATACTCCATTCAATATGCAAAAACTCAAAGCCTTTTGTTTCAAGAATCTAGCTTTAGTTTTAGACAAAGAAGGAGGGGCATTTAGATATAAAAGCACATAAATAATGTCAGCATACCAAGGAGAATTTATAAATGTTTCTTCAATGAAAGGAGCATCAGATTCTTCTATTTCTTCCAACACATCTACCATATTCATGTCCAGTGCTTGAAAGTTAGACTCAGCCATAAGATTTGCTAATCCCTGCCCCTTGACTAGTTTGGTGGGCCTGATTTCTAAGTCATATTCAAGAATAGTTGCAATCCATTTTCCCCTTTTACTATCCAGGTCTTGACTTAGAATGTCCTTGACAACAGTATGTGGAATAAAATAAATTATGTGAGAGTGTAAAATATAGACCCTAAAGTCTTTTAATTCTTTCACTAATGCTAAGGCTTGCTTCTCCATGATGTTATATTTGAGCGGATCATCTCTTAAGGCCCTACTAAAGAAAGATATTGGTTGTTCTTGCCCCAAATCATTCTTTTGAAGTAAAACTGCAGCTATTGTATGTTCAGATGCAAAGGAAAAGATATAGAAATCTTTGGTAAAATCTGGACTAATTAGGACTGGTGCTTGAGTAAGAGCTTGTTTGACCAGTTCGAATGATTGTTTAGCTGGTAAAGTCCATTTTACACCTACATATTTCTTAATCATGTTTTTAATGTTTTTTAATCGCTCAGCAAGATTAGGAATAAACCTCCTTAGAAAATTAATCTTTCCGATGAAAGATTGTAATTCTTTGAGGCTTCTTGGATGACTGATCTGCAATATGCCATCTATCCTTGTAGGGTCTTTTTTTATTCCCTCTTCAGAAATTATGTGGCCAAGAAGTTTACCTTCTTGGAGACCAAAGAGTGTCTTCTTGGGATTCAATGACAAGCCAAATTTCCTACACTTTTCAAAAACTTTTCTCAAGTGAATCAGATGTTCTTCATCAGTTTTTGAAAAAACGGTTATGTCTTCAAGGTAAATAATTATGAAATAGCCAATATCTTCAGAAAAGGCTATGTCCATGGCCCTTTGAAAAGTGGCCCCTGCATTCATTAACCCGAAAGGCATTTTGACATACATAAAGGTGCCCCAAGGTGTGGTAAAAGCAGTTTTGATTTTATCACTTGGGAGCACTAACACCTGATTGTAACCCGAGAACCCATCTAAGAGTGATATCCTTTTTGAACCAACTACCTTCTGAAGTATATGATCCATCTTGGGCAATGGGTAGTTGTCTTTTAGGGATGCTCTGTTTAAGTTTCTGAAGTCGATACAGAGTCTGATTTCCGTTGTTTTCTTTCTAACAAAAACTAAATTTGATACCCATTCTGAAAATCTAATGGGTACTATGATTCTAGCAGCATGCATCTTTTCGATCTCTGCCTTAACTAAAGGTAATAAAAGTGGGTTTATCCTCCTCAGTTTTTGTTTAAAAGGCTTTTGATTTTCCTTCAGGGGAATCTTGTGTTGAATGATGCTGGTATCATAAGACTTCAGATCTGTGTATGCCCAAGCAAACACATCTTTAAACTCTTTGAACAACTCTATATATTGTGATTTTATGTGAGTTGGAAGAGTGCTGGACAATTTAATCATCTTGGGTTCTGTTAGGGAGCCTATGTTGTGTTCTTCTACGTTTGTTTCTACAGGCTCCATCCTCGGTTCTTTGGCTACATCGTTAAAATCGAAAAGGTGTTCTAAAGGCGTGAGACCTCTTGGAATTTGATCATTTTTGCATTGTAAAATTTCCAAGTCTTCTTGGTCCGCGTTGTTAATTAAATCTGCTTCAAACGGATTCTCATAATGATTTATATTAGCAGTATATGTCATTTCAACTTCTGGGATTTTTTCAATATACAAGAAATTTTCTTTATGGCTGGTTTCTAATATTGGTAGGGCGAAATCATTTTCTGATTTCAAGAAATCGTCTATGTGTTTGTCAGAATCAAACACTTGCCAGTGATCTTCGTTATCGGGTACAACTGGTCTGTGTTTTACTTTTACACCAAGTAGTTGATTTATTTCCGATGTCTGACAATTGCTGGCATTGAAAGCGAGTTCATTTGCTAGATGATTCTATTCTCTTGGAATAAAAATAAGTTCATATTTTTCAAAGGTTTTCAATAGATCAAGGGCAGCGTTTCGATATTCCATAAGTCTTGGATTTTTAGTTGAGTATTCTCCTTTGATTTGTTATGTGATAAGTTCAGAATCTCCTAAGATTGATATCCTCTGGCTTCTAACTGTTTAAGCAGTTGTAAGCCTAGGAGGAGGGCTTTGTACTCAGCGATATTGTTAGTGCACGGGAAATCCAATTTGTATGAAAAACTCTGATTTGTATTCTGGATCCATACGCCCGCACCTACGCTTGTTTTATTACAGGATTCATCAAATTTTACTGTCCAAATTATGTTTGACTTGTTTAGTTTTCTTGTTGTTGTTGAGTGTCAATGTTTTGAAGTTGATTCGAGAGAAGATTTGATTCTTCTGGTAAATCAACGGGGTCTACGTTCTCTTTATCTTGTTGGGTAATTTCATCATAGTTACATAAGATAAAGGAATCTAAACTTGACCCCAACTATCATATATTATGTATATCAATGGAGAATGTAACAATTTCATATAAAGCTCAGCTCATAGAGCTCTTAGTACAATATACAATCATCACACACTGTCATGCAGAAATTTTCATATCTATGCACCAATTTCTTGCCTCCTGACAGCCTGCCTCCACTGGGAAATCCCTGTTCAAGAAGATCCCTGAACGGATTCGACCTTTTCTTGCCTTGACTGCGCAATCCTCATAAGCATTTCCAATGTGTGTGTAGATGCATTGAATTTATCACTATAGTCACAATAGATAGTCCATCTCACCATTTCACCTATCTCTCCACTAGGTCTCCACTGGATCTGACATGCAAGTAGTTAACTGTTGTATTTGTTCAGTTGCAAGTAAGATACTACTTGTGAATTAATTAAATAATTAATTCACTCAACTATCACTAGTGTATGTTCAGTTACAACTAGCACAACTGAGCTTAACTCATTGAACTGAATTAAACTAAATAAAAACTCACATAACCACTCTTCCAACTCTATTACAAATTGCACTATCAGTTATAATGAAGTCCTCCATGCATGAGTCACCAACCACCCTAGGAATTGTGTAATTCCTTTAGCCCACTGATGTGCCACATGTGTTCACTGAAGTAATGTGCTCCAAGAGAATAAGTTACTATTTATTTTCTGATTATTATTAAGGGCTAGTAATAATCGACATGCATTATATTTTTAGATTAGCGATCTATAAATAGACTTCGCCCATCTTCTAAAAATAGAAATTCATCTAAATATAGAATTTGTTCAACCATATAGAATCAACCTCCTACTAATTTTACAATATGCTCACCATTCTAAAAATAATCATACACCTAAAAATAGCCTATGTGGGCCCCACCTAGTTTAGTTGATTATTTTTCACTAGGATCAAGGAATGATGTTTCTGAATGCCACGTTCACTGTTTCTTGTTGAAACATTCAACACTCCCTCCCAACAAGAAAAGACTGTCTTTGCATGCGCCCTGCAACTCCAAGCATCCGCCCTGCAACTCTTGTATGCAACACTTCTGAAACTGAATAGCCTCCAAACAACTGAATCAGTATAATGCATCTGTCATCAAAGTCTTCCAACTTCTACTTAGCTATTTCACATGTCTTCAGGAACCACGGCATTGTTGAACTCTGCACCCATGCACTCTACACTTGCTGTCAACTCTGAACCGCGCTCCAGTATCTGACACTGTCACTTTGATCTAACTGCATCAATCCAACTGATCATGCTACTGCTTCTCTTTGGGAAACTCATAGCTAGGTTCAATTCATGAGATCCACACCATATCAATGAATCCTGCCCAGAATTTCTTCTTGGGATTAATGATGCATGTCGCCCCACCTCTTACCTGGTGGTATAGCTACATGCACTCCCTCTGCCCATCTGGCACAAAATTTCTCTGCATGAGTGGTTGCTCCCACTCCATGATCCTCATCTTGTGGCTTCTCCACATCCCGAGGTTCACTCTTACCTGCATGCAAATATTTCTCCCTCTCAAGCTTCAATTGCATGTCTTTCTTGCACTTCTCAACAATAGGAAGCTCCGTAGAAATCTCGTGTACTTCAAGTCTGTAGAGATTCTTAACTCGAATCCCAACCTTCTTGGCTTTCCATGTTGCTTTGTGTCACAGGAAAACTTTTCCTTCACTAAAAACAACATCATAGCCTTTATCCTCTAACATTGCGACTGAGATTAAATTATTCTTCAAACCTGGAACTTGCACAACATATTTTAAATGAAAGAGTTTACCTGACACCCTCTAAAAGGTAATGGTACTAATGATGGTCGCACTGTACCGTCCATCGTCACCCAACTCAACATGCATCTGGAGATCTTTCTCCACCAAGTCACTGAACAATTTCTCATCTCCCATCATGTGAAAGGAAGCACCACTATCAAAGTGCCACCCTGATCCCAATGCAATAGACACCATGCATGCGATAAATGAGAAGTCAAGTTCAAATTTCGAGGAAAGAGCCTCACCAGCTGCAGCTCCAGCAGCCATCTTGTTCTTCTTCTTATGTGGACAATTTGTTTCAATATGTCCAAACTCGTGACAGTGAAAACACTTCATTTTGGAAATGTTGTGCTCCTTGCCATCTTCTTTGGCCTCATATCTAGAATTGAATTTCTTCCCCTTCTTCTCCTTCGCCTTGGAACCCAAAGCACAATCCTCTTCATCATCATTATTTGATGAAGAGCTATCCGTGGTGGTCCACCTTCTCTCCTCTTGCACTAGATCCGACCAAAGTCACTCTCAATCCGACAGTTTCTCCTGTCCATTAACAGAGTCTTCATAACTGTGCCAACTCTTTAGAAGCCCAAGGAGAGACAAGCTTACCAAATCATCATCAAAAACACTGACTCCTACACTCCCAAGATCATCCCTGCATTGGACAAACTTTTTCAAGTATACCAGAATAGTTTCGTTCTTCTCCATCTTGATTTTTCTGAGTTTATCCTTCAGCGCCAACTTCCTATGGTCACTGATGCTTTGGAAAAGATCTGTCAAAGCCTTCTACATAGCATATGGAGTGGCTTTACCATGAATCCCTGACACAATATGGTCTTTCACACGTTCCAACAGAATCCTCCTCACCCTTGCTACTTTCTTTTTCCATGCATCAGGTACTGCAGCATCTGCGGAAATGGACTTAGGAACATCTCTCTCAATGCATTCCTTCAAGCCATTATCTTCAAGAACCTCCTCCATCCTGTCCTTCCAGGCTATGTATTCGAGCTACCCTCAAGTGCATACTCCAACCGCAACCCATTGAAATCCATTTCAATGTATACTCAACTGTCGCACCAAGAAATTCTTGCAGCAATTTCAAATTGTTTCCACCAGCACAAAACTCAGCACCGCTTCAATATTGCAATCTTCAGTGATTAACACTGCTCTGATACCATGTAGAAATTTATAAACACAATAATGTATGTATATTACCGGACTCTCCTGATCTAAAAAATTAATCTATTGTTAAATACAGAATCCTTCCACTTAATTCTTTGCAGAAATTAAATCGCCAATTGCAAAACACATATGAAGCAAAATCAATCGCACATAACAAGATGTTTCACCGGGAAAGCTTAAAGCTAAAAATCCCAACTATCATATATCATGTATATCAATGGAACATGTGAAAATCTCATGCAAATATCAGCTCATATAGCTCTCAGTAAAATATACAATCATCACACACTGTCATGTAGAAATTTGCATACCTATGCACCAATTTCTTGCCTCCTGACAGCCTACCTCCATTGTGCAATCTCTACTGAAGAAGATCCCTGAATGAATTTGACTTTTTCTTGCCTTGACTGCGCAATCCTCATAAGCATCTCTAATTTGTGTGTAGATGCATTGAATGTATCACTATAGTCAAAACAGATAGTCCATCTCACCCTTTCACCTATCTCTCCACTGGGTCTCCACTGGATCTGACATGCAAGTAGTTAACTGTTGTATTTATTCATTTGCAAGTAAGACACTACTTGTGAATTAATTAAATAATTAATTCACTCATCTATCACTAGTGTATGTTCAGTTACAACTATCACAACTGAGTTTAACTCACTGAACTGATTTAAACTAAATAACAACTCACATAACTACTCTTCCAACTCTGTTACAACTTTCCACTGTTAGTTATAATGAATTCCTCCATGCATGAGTCACCAACCAGCCTAGGAATTGCGTAATTCCTTCAGCCCACTGATGTGCCACATATGTTCACTGAAATAAAATGCTCCAAGAGAATAAGTTACTATTTATTGTCTGATTATTATTAAGGGCTAATAATAATCGACATGCATTCTATTTTTAGATTAGTGATCTATAAATAGACTTCGCCCATCTTCTAAAAACAGAAATTCATCTAAAGATAGAATTTTCTCAACCATCTAGAATCAGCCTCCTACTAATTTTAGAATATGCTTAACATTCTAAAAATAGACATACACCTAAAAATAACCTGTGTGGGCCCCACCTAGTTTAGGTGATTGTTTTTCACTAGGATCAAGGAATGATGTTTCCGGATGCCACTTTCACTGTTTCTTGTTGCAACATTCAACACAAACTTATGTTTTTTATTATTGGTTTCTTGGATGAATTTTTGTTTGATTCCTCACTCTGAAAAGTGTGATTGAAACAGCGATTGAACATTTTCATCTTAGTTTTCTTCATTTCGAAAATTAAGTGTGGTGAAAAGAAAAAAAATTGCATTTTTCATTTAGGGTTTTGTATGTGCATTAGATTAGGAATAGTCGCGTCGAAAGTAATATTGCATGTTGCATCTTGATTGTTTCTTCCCTTCCCTAGCTATATTTTCATTGAAAAAGAAAATATTGTGGGGAAAACTCCATAGTTAAGCGCGCTTGAGCCAAAGGCGATCTGGAATGGATGACCTCCTGGGAAGTCCTGGTTACCGGGTGAAAGACCCAAAAGTGATGATTTACACTATGTGATTCATTTCACTAGTTTCAATCCCATTTCTTCACCCCTATGAGCATCGCATGATGCAATAAGTGCTAAGTGGACTATTCAAAAATCATGACAAATTAGTCAATTACCACTGCCTCTCATGGAAATGGTCATAGTTGAATGACTTAATGTTGTTGAATCCCAAAAAATGATATCCAAAAGAAAAGATTCTTATTTTCTTATGCTAGATTTGCATTTTAGGATATTCAGGTGACATTCGTGGTAAGCCCTAAAACTGTAACTTAATCAAAGATAAACAATGAAATTTATTGAATCAACCTGAGGAGCATTTGTAACATTAACGCAAACATTTAGAGGTTTAGGCTAGAGACATGTTTTAGCGTCATTAAACGTAGGAGATGTCATTATTTTCTAGCGTCACATTCTTGAGGTGAAATCTCGTTCTACGTATGTAAGTGTATAGGATTGTTCTCCACGTACCTTCGAGTATATCGGATGGTGCTCCACGCATGAAAATTATATCAAAACACTCTTCTCGAACGATTACACATTAGACAAAACTAATATGGACTACACTCCCACGTATCGTCGAGTATATTTTGGAAGTCCCCTATAGGTTGTTATCCATCCATAGGTAACCGAGTTTGTCGCCTTGTATAGCGTGATACACCAAACACAACATTTGGGGAGATTGTCTGCATGTATGTTAAGTCCTTGGTTCGCCAAGGTGTATATTACAGTTCATGGTTGCTTGGTAAACCTTTATGCCTAGTTACCCTTTGTTTTATTTGTGTCATTAATTTCTAAAATCAATTAATTAATCATGGAATAATATCCTCCCCATGGAATAACCCCTTATTGGATCTTAGATTGATACTAATGGAAACATTTCCCGAGCATTAGGGGAATTTTGAGGTATAAATGGGCCTCCTAAGAAAAATGTACAACCAAAATAAACTTTATAAGAACCAATAGGATTCAAGATGATGATGTCAACCATCGGGGATGATCCACCATTTTTAAGTAAAAGGGTAAAAAGATTAAAAAATAATAAAATAATAAAACTATTTTTTCAACTCGTATTTTCAACTTATCTCCCAAATTTTTTACTCAAATTTAAAGCGGGATTACTCGTTGGATGCAAAATTTAATTCCTCATCCAAGGATTACCCATTTTTCCATGTATTTCTTATTTTTCACATAGCAGGGTCCATCAAAAGTATGCAACATGGGTACTCCTTGGATGTGGAATTAAATTTTGCATCCAAATAGTAATCCCGCTTTAAATTTGAGTAAAAAATTTGTGAGATAAGTTGAAAATACGAGTTGAAAAATTAGTTTTTTCTTTTTTCCCTCTAAAATTTGATGATGTCATCAAATCTTATTTTATTATTTCCACTATTATTTTATAATGTCCTTAGGAGGCCCATTTTAGACCTCAAAATTCCCATTATGTCTACCAATCAAGGAAACCCCTATGATGGGAATCATGGTCCTTTTCCTCCTTTTGGAAATATTGGTGCTCCTTATATACCAACTTTGTCCCTTCCTGGATTTACCATTAGTTTACCAATTTGGTCATTTTCAACCCCTATGGTTCTGAATGTCCAAACTGCTTCTCAACCAGTTTCTCCTCCACCTAAAAAATATCAACCTAAATTTGACTCGTTTCCTTCTTCACCTGTAGTTTCTTCATCCTTTTCTTAAGAAGCAAAGAAAGCTAAGAAGAAGAAGAAGAGGACGAAGAATAGGAAGAAAAATAAGCAAGGGGGAAACTAAGCAACCATTCCTACCGATGCAACTAGTATGGAGAAATATTCCAATCATCCCTGCAAAGTAAAATTCCCTTGCATATTATGTAAGGGTGATCACCTTCTTAGAAATTTCCCTAGTAAGGTATTAGAATGGTGTTCCACCGGCTTACATCATCCTTTGTCAGCAGCCTCTAGAGATCATGTTGGTGACAAACCATCGACTAATCATAGTAAGGTCCATGGGAAAAAGGGTAAAGTCAAATTAGTTTGTAAGTTATGTGAAGGGAATCATCATATTCACATTTTTCCATATTTGAATGAAGCCTCAAAAGTGTTAGAAAAACTTATAGTTTCTCAGCCTCGTATTCTGGTTGGTTATTGAAAGCTTTCCCCTGATCCTCCACTAGTTGATGAAGTGATTGATTAGAATTCGTCTCGATTAAATCCCACTCTCTCTCAATGTGAATCCCATGAGTTTGTTCCTAGAAAACCATTGGTTGAGAAAATGGTTGACTCGACTCCACCTTCAATTGATCGTACCTTTCCTGGAGAGAGTGAAGTTCATACCACTCAGGTTCTTCTTGTTTCTTCAGATTCCAATGAACTGGTGGGAAATCCTCTCATTACCATGATACAGGGGGGAAAATCCTCCCATTCCTATGGCACGGGGGAATAGTTATCTCGTTCCTATGGTACCCCCTCCAAGTATTTTGGTCACTTATTTTGATTGGATTCAACTAGCAGGATATCGTCTTCCTTCTTACGTTTCCTTCTAGATCACAGTACAAGCTTATAATATACTCGTACCTGGCACTATCATATATGAAGGCGCATCAATTAGTATTCTATCCTCAACTACTTGCAAAATTTTAGGTTCTCCGCAGCTTATGCTCGTTACCCAGAAACTCTTGGATTTTAACAGAGGAACCTTTCAACCGTTAGGGATCCTTCCTAAGTTTCCTATTATTTTGTGAGTAAAAATCGTCTATATCAATGTGATGGTTGTCCAAGGTGCTTTGTATTTTAATTTATTCCTTGGGCGTGACTATGTCTATGTTATGGGAGACCTTTTTTCTTCCCTCTTTCGTGTGATGTGTTTCCCACATGAAGGTAGTATCGTGACTATTGACAAGCTTTCATTCGTTGGTCATAATTTGACTCCCAATTAACCATCTTCCCTAAATGGTCCTTATATGAAGGTGGAATCTTCCCTGCCACAGTTTATTTATGTGGCCACATGTTCCATGCACACGTCTACTGATGATCTAGTCGGTGATATAGTTCATCATGTATTGGGTGAATTGGAGCCTGATATTTCCATTAGATCCCTTGATATGTATCCCTTCCAGAGTGTTGTTATCCCATATGATGAGAACCTCTTGGAAGCCATGGCCTCTTACAGGCCATGATCAAGTTTCCAAGAGCAAAGTTCCTTTTCTTGTTTCAAGCTCCTTAAAAAATGAAACAAGGTCTCAAGAGCAGAGTTCATTTTCTTGTGTCAAGCTCCTCAAAAAATGAAACAAGATCTCGAGAGAAAAGTTCCTTTTCTTGTGTCAAGCTCCTTAAAAAATGAAACAAGATTTTCAGAGAAAAGTTCCTTTTCTCATGTCAAGATCCTTAAAAAATGAAACAAGGTGTTCAAAGCAAAGTTCCATTTTCTTGTGTCATGCTCATTATAAAATGAAACAAGGTGTCATGAGCACAGTTCTTTTACTGTGTCAAGCTCGTTAAAAAATTAAACAAATCCCCTTTCAATTAGAGTCTTTGATTAGATCTCGTAAACTCCCAATCGATTCTTTCACTTGATATCGTAAATGAACCTTCATTCCATCCACATGTTAGTACCCAGTAGTCTACTTAGATGAATGAAATGAAGTTTGTGGGGCATGTACCTCGAATTGAGTCATTATGTTGGGGGCATGCAAAATTATTTCAAGCATTGTTTTTCTCTGTTTCAATCTTGTGTAAAAATTAAACCACTCTTAAGCATAGTTTTTCTCATGTTTCAATATTGTGAAAAAATGAAACCATCTTCTAGTATTCTCAATCATAGTTTCACAAGTTTCAAGCTTGTGTAAAAATGAGACCATTCTCATTTTACCTCTCGTGATTGCTATTTTTATCAGCCTATTTTTTCCAGATGAACCTTGGTTTTCTCATTCTATCGTCACCATCTGCTTGGCTGATCATACACTTTCACTTGGTTTTTACCCTTTCCTGGGGAACCACTGTGATGAGTGGTCTTATTAGCCAGCCTCTTGAAATCTATGTGTTTTGAGCAGTTCCACCATGACTAGAACCATTTTCTACCCCTTATACCACTCATTCCTCTAGGTAGAGTTCTCTTTCATCTCTTTTTCAAACTCCAAAAATATGAAAATATTGTCAAGTAGTTGTCTTTTAGAACTTATAAAAGTAAATGAAAAGACGTCTACTCAGTATAAGTTTAACCCTTTTCCGAACAGAGATAGACTAGCTACGAAAAAGGAACACCTTAGTCAAATATGGCTAAGATGTTCTCTTGAGTATCATTTTCTACCTTTTTGGACTTAAGGGACTATCTACAAAAAGGGACATGTGGAGTTTTATTTTCCACCTCTTTTTCAAACTCTCTAAACATGAAAAAGATGTCCATTTTTACCTTCGCTAGACTCGTTAAAACATAAAATAGTGATGGACTTGTCGAACATGACAAGGTAAAACCACTCCATCTCAGGGTTCATTAAAAATACATAGATGGATTCATCCAAAGGATGAACTTACAGATCAAGCATATGTTATCCTCCTCAATCTTGTTAAAAAAAATAAAGAGGTACTGGCAAGTATTTTTGGGGAAATTGGGAAAATGGGGGATTCCATTTTGATAATGGCAGCGAGTCACTCTTGAACATGACACTTTCCACTTTATCTTCATTGCTAATGGGTTGGGTAATTTTCTTTTATTTTGGTTATCATACCATTTTCAGAGCCTCCATTTCGGTTTTGGGTCAATGCTCCCAACTCCATTCAGTGTCGTTATGTGTTCAAGAGAAGTCCTTCAATTGATCTCTGCTACAATACTCTTAAGCCTCCATTTAATTTTTCCCTTTCCTTATCTAGTTCCATATCAGCATCATTCTGATCATTTAGCCTCAATCATGATACCCATTTCATGTCGTTGATGGGGGATACATCAAGGCCCTCCTATGACGCGTCGCTTCCTATCGACATTAGCACATAATCGAGGAAGTTGACTTAGAAACACCCCTTTGGTACCTTGGTTCTTTTATACATTAATGGAAAGCCTCCTCATTCTCAGTGACAGGTTTACATCAATGGGCTTCGACTGAAAGATTTTGTGTGGTGTTCGGCATCAGCTCATTTATGCACACCATACCGATTGTACCATAGTACCTTGAGATCCATTAACATCATCAGTGGTTTCTCTTGTGTTTTTTAACGGCTTACATCATTGGCCGATAATGATATGGTGTCTACCATGTTTGACTCCAACCCATTAATTCACATGGATAGACTCGTACATTAGTTGGTCGTGTGAATAATATAGAAGACCCCAAATATAGTTTCATCCATCCGGGCTGCGATTTCAAGAGTTATACAAATATCACAATGTATGATGCTTGTGATCATATAGACAGCCATCCAGTCATGAGTCCATTAGTTGCACCTATGGACGCATCTTTTGATTACTATACATGCTATGTTAGCTTATTATATGAGTATGGGTATGCCTACCTCAACACCAGATGTCATTATAATTGTATTGTAACAGATGAAGCTCACCAGTTGTCCTTGATCCCTACTTGTCACAAGGTAAATCACTGCAGTCATCAGTCACCATCTCTGACTTTTCGCTTTAGGGGGAATTCTGTTATAGGCCATTTTATCACACCCAATCAAAGTGAGCCTCCTAATGGGATCAATCAACATCATATTCCCCTTTTCATCATCTTTCACAAAGCCTTAAGCATGCACCTTTCGTCCCTTAGAATTCCAACCCTAAACTACCATATCTGAGCCAATTTGAGGACCAACTCTCCCTGCAAGCATATTGGGGTTTGTTCACCTACAATTTTCTCCATTGTGGCTAGCATTGGTCCCCAACAGGTTGCTCTCTTTTTCACCTCCGTTGGTTCTATAATTCCATGAAAATGATCGGGATTCCGTAAGCTTCACCTTCTAGGAGTTTCCAAAATTTATTTCAGCTACTTACCTCAGATTGACATTTGGATACTATGTTGCAATACTTTGGAGTTTTAAACACTTATCCTTTGATCTTATCCCTCCATCAAAGGTGGATCTAAATACTTAGAATGGTAATTGGATAAGAAATCCCAGCTTACCCCTCTCTCCTATATATTTACCCTCTCATATGCAAGAGGTAATGGTTGGCTTTGGAGAGTGTTTCTGCCCGTATGTTGCTGCAGTAAGTAGTTATCATCTCATGCATAGGGTGACTGGAGGTGCATATTGTGATAAGGAAAAGACGAGTTAACAACTCAGAGGAGCTCATCTACAAGAATTACTGCCAATTATGGGTGTAATCTCCTTCTATTTATATTAATGAAAATAATTATGTATTTTTCTATATGTTATGTCATTATTGCACTTATTTAAATACCATGTTGATCTAATGAATAGAGTATTCAGATGATACTGCATACATCTCGTAGTTTCATGGCTTGTGTTATCTGACTGTGCAGGATCTAATTTTGGCGATCAGAGCTGGAATTGGAGCCTCCAAGCTAAAGAAGGAGTGAAGTGAGCGACAGTTTCCAGGTAGGCCTAACTTTGTCATCTATTTACTTTAAGGAAAAGAATTGGGTTCCTTGTCTCTCTGTTGTTTTAGGTTGACCACCAAACCTAGGGGAGATACTTTTGTCTACAATTGTAAATCCCACATAACACTTTTTACTATGCTTTCTTGTGCGACTTTAAAATTTGGATTGTTTATTGATTTTATCTTGATTTGTTCCATAGAGTGATCATCTTGTTTCAAGGGTGTTTGAAATAATTAACAAAAGTGTTGATCGATTATAATCCTAAAGCTATGCTTCGATGCTTTCAAATAGAAATATTGTGAATATATTTGTGGAAGTCAAGATGGGTAGTTTGGTGTTCAAACTGGATGAGTGGGTTGCTCTCTTTCAATTCATTAGGTATTATTGAATTGGACTTCACATTTTAAATCAATATCCCTAAATATATCTTGTATATATGTCCCATCACATGGAAATCATCTCGCCACACTCAAACGGTGTGTCTTCCATCCTTTTCTAGCTAAAAATATTCTCACTTAACATATATAATCCTTATGGCTCTGAAATACTATCATCCCCCTCTCAATTAAACTAAAACTAAATAAATTATCTCTCTTAAAAGATCTACATGTAAATTAGAGAAGTAAAAGAACCAGCAGGGAAAGGATGCAAATGCTTATGCCATAAGGAAATGCATATATCTTTGTCAAGACAATGGACACTTTCATACAACAAAGTAAGGTATGTGATGTTACAGTGTCTCCATAGGAGTTATGGCACTTGCAAGTAGTGGGGAATTACGGAGAGATGGGAAAACACTGGAAAGGATAACTAATATTGTCCTCTTTATGGTAGGTGAGGTATTAGTTATGCATAGTAATTATTTCAATGGGAGTCACTTGCAATTCATGCAAATAATGCTAGTAGGCATTTTTTGTCAAAATTTCCAATGCTCACCTTGTAAAGAAAGGTAAAAATCAAAGGATAGGTTGGGTCATACCCTATACTTTTAATGATGGAATCACACCAATCTAAACTTCAAGGAAGGATAAAAGAATTCTAGACATGGAAACTTTTATGTGGAGCGAATCAAGGGTCCATATACTGAAATAATTAACTATTGAAGCCTCAGTAGACCTTCGAAATTTTTTGTACAATCATCAATTTTATTGGGTATCACTTACTTCTCCTTTGTTTTCTAATGTATTGGTCTAGGTTCAAATCATTGCTTTTTGGTTTTAACCTCTTGGTATTTTTTTTGACCTCTTTTTATTTATTCTTAACCTTTGTTTTATAACCCTTAGTAATAAGTCATTGCAGGCCATGATTTTCATATAATGCAGTTATTAATCACTCTTCCAACCATCCACATGTTGCAATAATGATATTTTGTTATTGGGATGATCCCAAATTCTCTCCACAAATCTCATCTTGATGCTCCAACAATGTGATTTCCTATTGACCATCCATGTGTAGGGCCAGTTATTCCCCTCTGATATCTAGCCTTTCCTTAGCCAAGCTCAATTCCACTAGTACATCAATGTCTCGACTTCCTACCATCTACCCATGTGTAGGTTCAATAAGCTTCCACTATTAGATTTACCAAATAATATTTTTCCACTTTTCATCCTAATTTATCATTTTCTCAAGTCATTATTGTTATGAGACAGGACCCATACATATGTATGAATAGTGGAAGTTCCACCATCGACTTTCCACTATCAGAATTCTACATTTTGGACTCTTTTATTTGATACCCTAATTCCCCAATTCTCTAGTATCTTGTCATTTTTTCACATCTATGGATATCAATATTTTGCTATCATGTCACGTATAAATTACTTGGATTGTCCCTTCATCATTCATTGATGCTCGATTGATGACTCTAATGTCACATGTCATATTAATATAGCTTGTAATTTCCCTCAAATTTACACTAAACATCTCTTCCCATAAGTTCAATTCCCTATTAACATGACAAGTTTCCATCATGTATGACAGGCCAGCATCGTCCCTTGATCAACAACTTCTTCACAACCCTTCCTTGATTGATATTTTATCCTCTACCTTTGGTATCATGATGCATTTTCCACCATAGATTTTAATGCATATTTTCTCCTCTGCAATTTTATATGTATGAACAAACAAGAGAGATATAATAAGATCTAGGCATTATTATATCATGAATTATGTCATCAATAGGACATGGTCCAACTCACATCTGATCAAGCTCTCCCACACATGATTCCAGTACGACAAAAAACTCAAAAATTCTTAGAGAAGTGGGATAATGATAACAAAAATGTTCATGGATCATGATAATCACATGATCAAATCCTACTTTCAAGTCAAAAAAAAACATTTGGATATTTAAGAGCTTCAGAAAGAACATAATGTGAAATATATTAAGATTAGTAGCCTTGTATAGGGGCAGGCTTGTGGAATAAGATCTCATATTGTTAAGGAACCCTTTAGCCACTACATGTATTAATACCCTATCTTGAATATTTCCTATATAGTGAATGAGTTATCAGTGTGGACACCTTCACTCAATCCACAGTTTCAACAATAATATGCAAATTCACTGCAAACTAGCTGCATCAAGTGAAGAGCTCATACTAAGCAAACACAAGAAAAATTTGAAGTGGTGATGATGGTATTTTGGTAAGACAAGAATAGATGGGAACAAGTGGAGATGAAATATGCTCTTATATTTGGAAATGAAGAAAGGCAAACTGACACTAATATACAAGCCATAAGTTCCACCCCCGTATTCACAAAGAAGGGGAATGAGGAAACATGCATCCTATATAAGAATCAAAACCCCTATTTTAGCGAGAGTTTTGTTGCATTTTGGATTTATAACATCCCTTTTTAATCCACAGTTTACAAATGTAATTAAGAATGTTAATGTTGGATAACTAACAAGGATATTATGCCAAAGTTTATTATGTTGTAAACATTCCTTTCATTTATATATTATTGTAATTGAGAAAGAGGATAGCTAACACAGATCTTGATGCCTGGAAGAGAAGCTTCACTGAGGGGAAATTTACGAGGGTTGTTGTAGCCAAAATTTGTAGGGAAAAATTTTGGTCCAAAGAGAGAGTTTTCTATTCACCGTTGCACATTAAGGATTACAATATAATCAATTTATTTTTAATGAAGTGCCATATATTGAAAACTACATCTTTTCAAAGTTGAAAGAAGTTGTCAAATGTATTGAGTCCTTTTGAAGTGTTCCTTTTGGACTTCATTGATTTCATGCCATATTTGGAACATCTCCAGCATCTTTTTTCTACGTGCAGAATGTGTCCAATGCTAAGAATGCCAAATGTTTATTTTTTTGTCTTTGTACTTCAAAAATCACAAAATGGAATAAAAGTAGTCGATCGAATTATGAAGATATTAAGGAAATATTGAAGGTAATTTATTTCAAGCATATTTTTCTCATTACGTATTTAAATTAAGCATCAAAAATATCAAATTAATCCTATCATTATCTAATGAAAAAAGTAGTCATTTTCAGGAATTTAAAATCGGCATGTCCTGACTCACAGCTATAGTCAAGGAGTAGAATTGCAATACTATTGCGAGTTTTCAAGTAATGACACAAATAATTCCCCGCTTAAGCTTAAAATCCCATACTATCATGTTCACTATCAATATATTTTGGAGTTGCCAAAATTATCAAAAAAAACAACAACAACAACAAGTATATAAATGTGCTAACATTGGGGATCATTCTAAATGAAAAAGTTAAAAATGTATCTTGTACTCAACTCTTGTAAGAAGAGAACTTGAGTTTATAAGTGACACTCTTTAAATGGAATCACTTTCATAAAAGTGTTATGTGTTCGGAAGTAGATTTTGGATAGATTTTTATCCATGTATTTGATTGGAAGGTTCTGAGAAATGGCCTATTGGTGAAATAGCAATTGAGAAAAACCAAATTTTCTTTATGTCTCAAAATTGTTGAGAGGATTTTGTATGACAAGTCTGATAAAGAAACAATATCTTTTGGTGTCCTACCAATTTACAATCTACAAATTACCAATCACGTTCCTTTGGAGAAATATTTTCTACTATGTAGCCAGCATTCAAGCATATTAAAGGGCTTGCAGGGTTTGCGTCCAGTTTATGGGCCAACTATGTCGCTCACCAAAAGATGGATTTGTTAGCATATGTTTTCTGAAATTTTGGCAAATGAAGTAGTGGAGTTATTAGTTGCATATTTATCTTTCAATTGTTGATTTCAATAGATATTTAACAATTAAGGAAGAAGGAAAAATTATGACACAATTTATTGCTAAACTTTGATGCAATAATGGTCTTTCACATGGCAACTTGTCAGTGATTTAGAAGCCACCATTTATTGCTCTATCTGACAAAAGGTATACAAAAACATTGGAAGATAAAGTTTTTTCCCCAACAAATGAGTTTTGAAGGTGACTACAAAGACAAATCCCTCTTCAGAGCATATATAGGTCTTTCAACTTGTGGTAACAAGAGAGTTCTATTAATGTTTCCTTTTAGGAAAAGCAATTGCAAGTGCGCAGAAGAAGCAATGAGTCCAAACGCTCTTGCTCTCTTGCAACTAAACATAGATTTTCACAGGTAAACAAGAGTTTAAAACTATCAAATCGATGGTTCATATTCTTTCATGCTCCAAATCAATAGTTGTGATGAATCAACATAGTCAAGTGTAAGGGGAGAGAACCTAGCGCAAAGTAGTATTTCTCAAACCATACATCACCAGATCTACAGACCAGACTGATTTTGACACCTCCCCCTTACTTTTCCCAAACCACTTCAGGGGGTGTCTCAAAGTGGTCTCCGGTTTTACAAAAACACAAATGGTTTCTTACGTGCATATGACGACAACCTATTTCCATCATTTACACTTAAATTTTATTAATGTATTGTATGTTTAATTAGAAATCTAAAATGTATTGGAGCACATTGTAAAGTCTTGTAAATGGTGGAGTGTCATTGTAATATATATATATATATATATTATTTAAACTTTTTGAAATTTTATGTTTTAAGTTACAAGAACTTATCTTAAAATGTATTGTAATTTTATTGACACTCATTTTCTAAAAAGAAAAGGAGGAAAGCAATTTTATAATCTTTTGAAGGATTAGTTTCGTAACTAATCAAGGAACGGTTAGGCTAAGAGAAGAAAAAATATATATTATAATGGGGACAAAGGAGGGGTTTAGAGTCTAGAGGTGAGGGTCATAATGTAATCATAAAATTGTCTCATAAATCAGTAAAGAAAATGAGTATTATTCCAAAACTCTAAGTTGCGGTCTTGTTTTCCTTGTTATGTGTTTATTATTTCATGATGTATCTTTCTCCTATTGGAATAGGCATTTGAAGCAGCGGGTTCTCTTAAGAAAATTGTGGATTTACATATGCAATTGATACCCATAATTACTTTAAGATACGTTAATGGGCGCTCTGCCTTTTTCAAAAATGCATTCATGTTTCTTCTTTCTTTCATTATTCTTTCTACAATGTTAAAGATCAGATTCTTGGGTGGTTGGGTTATTAAATATTTTTCCTTCTTATTTTTCCTCCAACCATCTCTATTTAAAATACCTGTAAATTTGAGTTGTATGGCCATCCTGATTGCAATTGATGGTTTTTGAATTAGAGTCATTCATTTCATTTTATCTAATCTCAACTCCAACTAGTGATTTTAAAGTTTCATCAATTTTAGTGGATGTCCTAGGTATTGGTCTCCCTTCAGCTGAGAACTATCTCTAGGAATATAACAAGGGGATTAGAAAACATTCTATATATTATGATTTTAAGTTGTGCCTTACTTTTCCTGATCTAGTAATTGAGCAACCAATTGCTAGCAATTATAAGAAACTGGGGAGAGGGTACTATAATGTCCTAGAGTATTGATTATGTACCACTCTAGAGTATTCTAAGGGTTGACCTGTAACTCAAGGCAAGACCCTAGAACTTTGAGGCTAGGAGAATTCTTCATGGGTGTAGACATAGGAGAATCGAAAGATAAAGAGGCACACAAAGAAGAGAAAAAAGGACGAGTGATATAAAAAAAGATAGATTGCATATCGAACCAAACCAATGAGTTATGAATTAAGTGAATAAAATTGATTCACACAGGTGTGAAAACAAATTGACTTTGTATAGGACGTGATTATAATTCCTTGTAAGTCACAATGACTCAATGTGGAAGTGAGTTATAAAGTGAATTGAACCAAGGATTAGTAAGGAAATATTCACCTAAGGTCTAAAGGATTTGATCAATTTACAAATATTTTTTCTGTCTAAGGAACGTAAGGGATTAGAGAAGGGAACCACCAAGGGACTGCTAGATTGGTGAAGGGATCCGTTTTATACCATATAGGAATTGGGTGACATATTTTGTTGTGGCCATAATTCGGTATTGAAGTTCAAAACTTGAATTCCAATGTATGAAAGGGAGTGGCCTTCATACCTTTCGTTGATCCAGACTTATGCAGGAATGCAATAAAATACAAAAATACACATAAATTCAAAGATTCAGCGGAAATAAGACTTCATTTTATTAATATCACATAACTGAAATATGCTTACACACAGAATGGAAATAAAATAGCTAGGGCGTTGGTAGCTTATCTCTGAGAAGAGATGTGGTAGCTACAGGCCTCTAAATTGTGTTACCATGAGGCTCAAATGCCTATGTATTATTTAGAAACAATGGAAAACCCTAAACATCCAAAAACCTAACCGTAGGAGATGAAGTGCCAAAATTATGGGCCCCGTTTCGGTAAATTGGTACATCAACTTCTCGGGGACGTAACTTTGGCATACGATCTTCGTTTAACGCACACAATACCTCATTAGAAAGACCTATCCGAGGGCTACAACTTATGGGTGAGAAACATCAATCAATCACCCATGTTTCTCTCAGTTTTCCAAAAAAAAATTAGGGCCTCAAAATGGATCTGGAAGTTCAGGACCCGAAAAACTGCTAAAAATAGTAAACTGTGCTAAAATTAAGGAAACTAAAAAACTAAAAGAAACAATGGTGGGGGTCCAAGTGGAATAGGTGGGTGGCCACGAATATCCACCTAGATCATTCTTCCCCCCTTAGGAAGCAATGTTCCCCATTTTTTTGAGTTCCTCCATGAGATGAGGAAACTTCTGTTGAACTTGGTCCTTGGTGAGCCACTTAACTTGGTGAAGGAGTTGGCCTGCTTTGAAAACTCAATTAAGTTCGATCCTTTACTGTCAGGTGTTTTTGATCTGTGTATCCATGATCTGATCAGTGGTGGCTTGTTTCATTTAGTTTGCGTTTAACTCTGTTGGTGTTGTTCTGCCATGTTGGATGTGTCCAGTAGAGGTGGAAAGTAGGGTCGAAGGCGGTCCACCTTGAACACTGGGTGCAGACAAAGGAATGGTGGAATAATGAGCTCAGAGGAATTTTCCCCTACAACCTGTTGAGATTGCAACAAGATGATGAGCTTAGTGAAAAGAGTCGCCTTCACTAAGTGGGCCCGCAGGCTATTTTTGGTGCAAGTCTATTTTTAGACTATGTCTATTTTTAGACTATGTCTATTTTTAGACATGTCAATCATATTCTATGAGTTGTAGGATGCTATTTGTGGATGTTTGGTCAAGTTGGAAAAAATAGATGGACTTCTATTTTTAGACATATTGGGCGGAATCTGTCTTATATTGCTAGTATAAAAATAGATATGTCGAATATTATTAGCTCTTAATAATATTTGGACTATAAACATTATCTTATTCTCTTGGAGCACTTCAGTTAAGTGCACAGATTTGGCACAGGAGATGACAGAAGGAATTACGCTATTCCTGAGGGTTAAGTGGAGCTATTTCATGGAGACTTCAGTTAGAACTCATGTGACAGAGTTTGGTGGAGTTATTGAGGTAGTTGGTGGAGTTGTGTTCAATTTAACTTAGTTAAACATAGTTGAGCTAGTTGTATCTAGTCTAACTGATTGATACACTAGTGAGAGTGGTGTGAATTAATTATTAATTAATTCACTAATTATTAAATCATTAATCAACTAAAGAATACATCAGTTAACTACAGTGCATGGACAGTTTTAGTGGAGACCAGTGAAGAGGTAGGTGAAAGAGCAGTGTGACTATCAGTTGTGACTATAGTGTTGCATGATTTGCAACACACAGTAGTTGGAGATGCCAATGAGGATTGCGTGAGCAAGGCTGTACCAATTGGAGTTCATTCAGAGCCATTCTTCAACAGTGATTGCGTAGTAGAGGCAGGCTAGCAAGTGGCAGAGATCAGTGCATGGGATTTGCTAGATCGGACCTGATTAGTGTGTAGCAATTAGAGATTGTACTGAGAGCTTGTGAGGAGTTTTGTATGATGATTGTTACATGATCTCCATGACATATAATATATAGATAGTTGGGGGTTTTCAGCTTTAATATTTCCCATAAATTATTGTGTTCATATGTGTGTTAGTCATGACATTTAGGCTGTGTAATGCACCAGTTAATTTCCTGAAAGAGCCGTATAGTAGGATTGTATTGTGCATGAAGTCAGTGCGATCGTGGAGACCTTGATGTATACATTAGTTGGTATAATTTATAAGAAACTGGTGATGATAAGAAAGATCTATATCAAGAGTGGTAAGTTTTCAAAGTAGTCCAGTTGTTGTACCCTCAGGCAATGTGAAATGACACTTGTTCTCAACTGAAGTTAAAAAGCATATCTTGTCAGCACTTGGTAATCCTCTACCTGGCTCCTGTCTCTAATATGTCTGCAGAACTTACTATGGATGTACTGAATGCAACTCCAATGAAGTTAAAACAGCCCTTAACTACTTGGACTTGACTATACCAAATTACCAACCAAATTGGCATAGTTTATGTCAATGGGACATAATGGATGGAATCCCAAGCCCACCTGAAATGGGGTTTGGCTGGTTGAGTTGTGGAGAGCCCATTTATAGCTATGTTGTACATAGGGTAGGCTCTCTTCCCATGTGTGTGAATGCTTTGAGTTGTACATGCATAGAATGTGTACGACCATCGTGTTGACGACCTCTGTCTAGCCATCAGTTTGGGGATGGAAATTTGTGGACTTGGTGAGCTTGGTGTCCAACATTGACCAAAGGCTGGACCAAAATGTATTGAGGAACCTGTTATCCCGATCTAAGATGATAGATTTTGGGATCCAAAAGTGTACCCACACTCATTCAAAGAAGAGTTTACCAGTTGTTTCTGCTATGATATTCTTCTTGCAGGCCGCCATAAAGTCCATCTTCGAGAATTTGTTGACGACCACGAAAACACAGTCGGTCCCATGCTTAGTAGAAGGAAGGACCGACATGTAATCCATGGAGATGGATTCCCAAGGTTGAATATGGGTAGGAAGCAGAGTATAGAGGCCTTACTTCTTGATGGTCGGTTTGGAAATTGCACAGACAATGTAGGATCAGATGTACTTCCTGACATCCAGTCGAAGGTTTGGCCAATAGAAATACTTTTTTAGTACTACCATTGTTTTCTTAACCCTGAAATGCCCAGTGACCCTATTATAGTGCGCTTCCCAAATCATCTTGTCACGCTCTTAAAGGAACACAAAGGTGTCCCGGGTGACATAGAAATACATCCTAGAGGTGAAAATTTGGAAGTTACTTACCCTCCAAGTGCCTCTTGTATGTGTTGTTGAATTTTGGATCGCTCTTGTAGAGAAGCAGCTAATCAGAAGTCTCGTGCCCATAAGAGTTGAGCACGGTGGTTAGCGCCATGATCGGCGGTTGGCTGAGGTAGTTTGCAACATTATTAGTGCTTCCCTTCTTGTACTTGATGTTCAAATGAAATAGTTACCGATGTGTGGACCACTTATGATGGCGATCGTTCTACAACTTCCCTCATGTCTGTATGAACTGCAGGCGTTGGTGGACTATGTGGATGACCGTTTCCTTCCCCAATATGTAATGCTTCCATTGTCGGCAAGCCTGGATAATGGAATACATCTCTTTGTCATAAGTGGGATACTTCTAGACTGTGGGATCTCACTATGATATGCCACCGGATGCACTTGTTGAGTAAGAACTTCCCCAATAGCATATTCTGAGGCATTTGTCTCGATCTCAAATGGTTTTTGCAAGTCTAGTAATGTGAGCACTGGGGCAGAGTAGAGGTAATTTTTCAACTCTACGAATGCCTTCTGTTGAGATTCAGACCAAAATCATTTTTCTTTCGCTCCTCCCTTGGTCACGTCGCTCAAGGGCCAAGTGATATGAGAGAATCCCAACACGAACATGCAATAGAAATTCGCAAGAGCTAGAAAGCTACTGAGCTCTGTTAGTGTGGTTGGGGCTGGCCAATCCCGAATGACTTGGATCTTGGTTGGATCCACATGCACCCCCTCTCATTAATAATGTATCCCAAATATTGAAACTAAATCATGACAAAAGTGAACTTCTCCAAATTATCACACAACTTGTGTTGCCGCAGTGTTTGGAGGACCTGTCAGATGTGGTGGAGGTGTTATTCCTAATTCTGGCTGAAGATCAAGATGTCATCCAAGTACACTACTACAAATGAGTTGGTGAATGGCTGAAAGATGTCGTCCATCAACCTCATGAACGTTGTGAGAGAATTCTTCAACCCAAAGGCATTACCAGCCATTCGAAAATACCATCCTTGGCTTTGAAGGCAGTCTTCCACACATCATAGGGTTCGATTAGTACCTGGTAATATCTGGACTTCAAGTCGATATTACTGAAATATTTTTCCCCCTTGAGTTGGTCCAGAAGGTCATCAATCTGTGGGATCAGGTACCTATTCCAGACAATGACCTTGTTCAATGCTCGATAGTCAATACAAAGTCTCCAAGTCCAATCCTTCTTTTGCACCAACACGATTGGGCTCCCACAGGGCGATGAATTGGGCTGGATGTGACCTTTTTGTAGCAACTCCTGAATCTGCCTCTTGATTTCATCATTCTCCAAAACATAGCGCCAATATATTGGTCAATTGGGAAGTCGTGCACTTGGGGTCATATCGATGGGGTGTTTGACCTCACAATGTAGAGGCACCCCTACAGTTAAGGTGAAGATGTCCTTCTACTCCTCCATGACCTTGTCCATTTGTTGTTGTCGTGCAGAGGAGATCTGTCTAGAGGTCGTGTCCACAGTCTTATTCTTGCCCTGAGGGAAGATTATTAGGAAAAAAAAAAATCCCAGTTTTGGAAATGAACTTACTGCATTATTTTGCTATAACCAAAGAAATGGCAGCAATCGGTGCTACCTCTGGTATCCTGTACAAATTATTGCCCAAAGTAACAATAACAGCGGGAGGTCGAGACACATACACAGCATGTCACTTCAAAAAGTATGATTGGCATAATAATACATTAGAAACATTAAGAGGAGCAATGTCACATAATACCTCATCCGTGAAGGGCTTGATGTTGTAGGGAAGGCGACATTGTTGGTTGACGCGGAGATCCTGTCCTTGGTGGAGCCACTCGATGGTGTATGGCTGTGGGTGTGATGTGGTCGGCAAGCCCAACCACTTCCGACCTCTGTTGAAATGAGGTTATTTTGGCTCCCTCTGTTAACAAAGAACTGCAACGAGCAACCCTTTAACCACATCTGGGAATGGAAGAGGTGCTCCCCCTCCTCTGGATCTTCTAGTTCCTCCTTTTGGATCTTCGTGGTGGAAACTGTGGCATTGGGCTCTACATCAACAATATTATTCCATTTATCATTCCCCTTGTTGGGTTCTGATTCATAGTTGGAGAATGCATCTGATCCAGAAGCCTTCAGCTCAGCCAACAGTGACTGCTTGGCCCAACAATTAGTTGTGTTGTGAGTGGAGCTCTTATGGTACTCACACCACTTTCCTGTGTCCCTCTTTGGCTTCACAATTTTGTTCTTTGCTTATGCCTTTGGCGGGTTATCCTAGGCCGCCCTGCCCTGGCTTTGTCCTTTGTTCTGCAGTTTGGGGGCACCTTTCCCTTGCTTCTAATTCGCATATCCAAAGTCTTGCTTCTTCTATTTTAACTTTTGCTAAATCTTGGTAGCATACTGATATTCTGTGCCACGCGAGGTGTCGAGGAACTCCATTTCCTCCTAAATGTATCTGTGCAGACAACTGCGGTACTTCAGCACCAAATGTTTCTTTGAATCTTTGATACCCAATTTTGTGCAAGGTATGGAAAAAATTCGTCATCTCATGCACATCTTGATCCCGTTGTTGCTGCAGCATATTCCATTGTATGTACTTGTCCTCATAGCTCCCCACGAGATAATATTGTTCCTTGATGGCGTCTCAGAAATAATTCCAAGTGGGTGTAGCCAAAAACAGAGAGGGTTCCCTCTCTTCCTTTTGCTCGCAGTAGGTTTCCCACCATTCCTTGACATGGGGGTGATTATGAGGAGTGAAAAAGTAATCTTTTCTTGGTTTGAAAATTCATGAGCCGATAAATGTCCTTCTAATAGATTCAACCATCTATCAACGACGTGTGCATATATTTTTCCCCTAAATATGGGAATATCAAAGTTTACTTGTACCTTGAAAGGACTTGCGCCTCCAGAGTGGCTGCTGGATGCAGATGCGCCGCTGGTGGGATGTCATTGAAGGATCTGGGAAAAATTATCCATCATCACGTTCATTTGTTTCTCAAGGGCCTCCTCAAGCAACATTTTGATAGGATCTCCTGCTCCCTTATATTTATTTTCATCCCCCGTGGGCAGCCGTTGAGGTTTGCAAGGTTGATATTGCAAAGGTTCAACCAGATCGATTCCTAACCCCTTATACCCCGACCTCGTTGGGGACATGCAAAGAAGGATCTAGAAAGAGAAGACCGCTCTGATACCACTAATCCAGACTTATGCATGAATGCAATAAAATACAGAAATACACATAAATGCAGAGATGAGGCAGAAATAAGACTTCATTTCATTAATATCACATAACTAAAATATGCTTACAGACTGAATGGAAATAAACTAGCTAGGGCGTTGGTAGCTTATCTCTAAGAAGAGATGTGGCGGCTACAGGCCTCTGAACTGTGCTACCATGAGGCTCGAAGGCTTATTTATTATTGAGAAACAATGGAAAACCCTAAACATCCAAAACCCTAACCCTAGGAGATGAAGAGCCAAAACTATGGGCCATGTTTGGGTAAATTGGTACATCAACTTCCCAAGGATGTAACTTTGGCATACGATCTCTATTTGACATGCACAATACCTCGCTAGAAATATCGATATGAGGACTACAACATGGTTCCTTAACCATGTTGCTCCCGGTTTTCCCAAAAAAACATCATTTAGGGCCTCAAAACAGCTCCGGAAGTTGAGGACCTGAAAAACTGCTAAAAATAGTAAATTGTACTACAATTAAGGAAACAGAAAAACTAAAAGAAACAATGGTGAGGTCTAAGTGGAATAGGCGGGTGGGCACCAATATCCACCTGGATCAGTCGCATAAATTGAAACCATGAAAAACCCTGAGTGAAGCTTTCTTTAAGGCATTGGATCTGGCTTTAGAGTGGCTAGCTACAAGATAGACTGTAATGTAGTTGAGCCTAAGGTTGGGTGGAGATTGGCTCACCCTTCTTTAGTTTCCTGCAAGTTGTTGTGATTAAGATAAGTGTATCTACCACCTGATAATGAAATTAAATTATTGTAAAAAAATTTACGAATATTATTATACTGATAATTATACTTGTCCGCAATGATGAACTAGTAGATGTTAGAAATGTATGATAAATGTATATGAATGAATAACTAAGAATATTGTATATTTTTTCTTAGTTAATAGCTTGCACTCCCCGATGAGTGAATCCTATTTAATACTTCATGATCATGATTATGCTAGTTCATGTGCATATTTTAATAATGAGATGGAAAAGTTTTGTGTTGTGCTTGGGCACCGAGATATTATTTTTCCTATGACTAAATTATATGTATGGAGGTATACTTTGGGACATGATTCCTAAAATAAGAAAATTTCATAGCTTGTGAGGGTGATGCATAAGTGTTATGGAGGTTTGTTCAATATTCATTATTTTTTTCTAACTTATATTTTTAGGTTTTAAAGGAAACCTTTCTATTGAATGTTCTATTCAGGATTATATAACAAGAGTTCTAAAAGCTTGCAAATAGATGGGACCTTTGTCTTTTGTGAATAGGATTTTTGCTTTTTAGAGGATTGAATTAACTATTGAAAGGCTAAGACTCTATTTCATATATTAATGAGACTTCCTAATTTGGATAAGCATGATCCAAGTGGATATCGGTGTCCACCCACCTATTCCACTGGCTCAATACATAGTTTCTATTTTGGTAGTGTTTTCTACAGTTTTTTGGGTCTTGAATTTCTGGAGTTATTTTGAGGCCCTAAACGACAGTTTTGGGGAAAGATTAAACAACAATCACACACTCCATCGGCACTCGAAAAATTTACTTCTCGGATAGACCTTTCCAATCGAATATCATGCATGCCAAATGGAGATTGTATGCCAAAGTTATAGCCCTGAGAAGTTGATGTTCCAACTTACGCCATCGAGGCCAAAAAATACTTTGGTGCTTCATCTCCTAAGGTCAATATTTTGGATGTTTAGGGTTTTTCATTTCTTCTTTATGATAAAAATGCCTCTAATCATTTTTGTAACATAGTTCAACAAAGGCATGTAGTTGTCACGCCTCTTCTTGGAGATACGCTACCACTAGTCAAACTAGCTCGAATAGCGGTAGATTATTTCACGAGAGATGCAATAGTTATGTGCCTTCATCGAATTGTGTTACAATGAGGCTCAAATGCTTCTTTATCTGAAAAATGCAATGAGAAACCATAAGCATCCAAAAACCCGACCGTGGGAGATGAAGCCCAAAGGCTTTTGGGCTCTGATTGGGTAAGTTGGAACTTCAACTTCTTGGAGTCGTAACTTTGGCATATGATCTCTATTTGGAATGAAAGATAGCTCGTTGAAAATTTTATCCAAGAAGTACATTTTCCAATTATTGTTGGCTTGTTTCCCCAAAATATTTCATTTAGGACCTCAAAACTGCTTCAAAATTTTAGGACTTAAAAATTATAGAAAAAAAACTACCAAAATAGAAAACTATGTTGTGAGCCAGTGGAATAGGTGGGTGGCCACCGATATCCACCCATATCATTCAAGTAAAATTTAGAGGACAATTGATTTTTCACTTCCTTAATGATTTCCCTAACATTTCCAATCATCAACATATCATCCACATACAACACAAAATAAATAATAGATCACCAAATAATTATAAATAAATTAAAAATAGTCCACTTTGTTGCATGTGAAGCGAAGTCCCAATACATAAGTATCAAATTTTTGTTACCACATCCTTGGTGATTGCTAGAACCCATACAAGGAATTTTCCAGCCTACATACCATCTATTTCTTTCCTTTCACAAAAAACCTTCGTGGCTACTTAATGTATATTTCTTCTTCTAGATCCCCATGTAGGAATATTGTCTTCACATCCATTAATTCTACTTCAATATTGAAAGTAGCAGTAACAAATAAAAGCTATCAAATAGAAGTTAAATCGGCAACATGAGGAAATATATTACCAAATTTAATTCCCTCTATCTAGGAATAACCCTTTTCCTACTAACCAAGCTTTATATTTCTTCACTTTGATTTCTACATTCAACTTCTTCTTAAACACCCATTTTGTACCAATGGACTTTCTTCCACCTAGCAACTCCACTAGATCCCAAGCCTCATTCTTGTCCAAGGCTGCCGTTTCTTCAACTATGGCCTTTTCTAGAGTTTGTCATTCTCTAAATCCACTACCTCCCTAAAAGTTCTAGGATCATCATTAGTAATAAAAAAAAAGAAAAATTTTAACAAAAATCAAGTGGATTATACCTTTCTAGCTACCTTCTTTGCAAAACTAGTCTCCTCAATACTAGAGTATGTAATTATTCTTCTTTTGATTATTGTTCTTCTGTAAATTTTGACTCATCATCCTTCATTTCAAACTCTATCTTTTCTAGTTGTGTGTCCCTTGGTAGGACTTTTTGTTTAACAACATCTTTGACTTCTCTAAATACTACATCTCAACTATACACTACATTCTTAGTTTCTGGACTCCAAAGTATATAACCTTTCATACCATCTTTATATCCAAGAATGATACACTTATCAACTTTCTTATTCATCTTACTCCAATTTTTCATCGAAATGAGTACATAAGCATCTCAACCAAATACCCTGATGTTTAAGAGATGTTTTCTTACTATTCCATACCTCATCCAAATTATTCTCATATAATGTTGATGAGGGTGATCAATTTCTCAAGTAACACACAGTGCCCACTACCTTTGCCCAAAATTCCTATCCTAACCCGCCACCACTGAGCATGTTCCTTGCTTTCTCCATCAACGTCCTATTT